>BPLS01031377.1:0-75705 GCA_019656275.1 Rhododendron kiyosumense
CCATGGGGGCCGCATCCACCTCCCCAACACTGGATTGAAACCATCACTGATCAAATCGCCATCTTCTCCGATCGTTTTTGAAAATAAGAAAAGAACCTACAAAAAAAGTTAGAAAAGGCAGCTACAATACTCCACCGCTACAACCACACCATCGTCCACCACCACCACACAGTCGGCCCAAATCTGCATCACCAACCACCAGCACCCACAGCCTCTGATCATTCCGGACCACCCAACACCGCTAGGCTCCCGGAGGAACCAAGGGACCTTCGACCGGAGGAAGCCAGGCAAAAGCCCAGCCACCACACCCTCCCACACCAAGGAGGGTGGAGGCCCAAAAACACAGACGAAAGGGGGCAAACGGGAGGGATTTCGATCTATAAATATTTATCTTGTTTGATAAATCTCATTGAGATCTTTAATACGGTGCAAAAAAAATTAAAAAATTATTTTTCATTGACATTATTTTTGAGTTTGAATATGTAAAATAAGCTACTTATTTGAATTTTGTAAAACAACCTTTCTTATTTTTCTTTGAGAAGTTCCAAAATAAATACTTATTTTTTAAGAAGATTTATGGAACCCCCAACAACGTACAAACTTGGAAGTATTTGGTAAACGGGATGTTTCGATCAGCTTACGCGCACCTCGATCAATTTTAGAGCCATAAAATTAACAACTAAACAAATCTCCAGTGGGCTTCTATGATTGGAATGTTTGATCTCTACGTGATTCGAAAAAGTGACCTTACGTCCACTAGGCAAAACTCCTTCGGGTTTTTTATTTTTATTTTTCTTGGCAGTCTAGCTAGGTTGTAGTAATTTTATTATTGTGGAGGATTACTTCTTTCTAGAGGTGGCAAATGAGCGAGTTTGGGCGGATTGAAATAGGTCCCAAGTCAAATATGGGAGAGTCAAATATGGGTTAAATAGTAAACGGGTCGGATCGAATATGGGTCAAGTCAAACCCAAATCCGCCCGCCCCGACCCATTTTCCTCTTCTTCTTCTTTTCCCCCTCCTCCTTTTCCATTTGGCAAATTTCCCTTTCATCCTTCTTGCCATGGAAGTATAACTTTTGGACGTTTGGATTGAAACACTCTCTCTCCTCTCACGTCAGCATTTTCTCAATTCAAGTTGGACACGCGGTTCCTGAATACTACAATACAATAACCCAGTTCAAAATAGAAACCCCAAATACACCACCCCGGCCATGATCCTCTGTTTCTTTCCTTTTTTATTTTTCCGATTTGAAATGGAAAACGAAAAACGTCCACATCTATTTCGGGCTTGTTCGGCCTAATAAGTCAAATGGCTTATTTTTTGTCCTTATTAAAAAAATCGCATTTTTTACTTTTCTGTCAACTTTTTGTAGATTATTGCTTCATCATAGCGAGAGGAATCTAAAAAATACGAAAAAATTGGCTTATTGACTTATTTTTGTTTTTATTCAAAAAAAATTAGATTTTGATTGTAATTTTTTACTTTTTAAATTTTTCTCATCATAAAAAAGCAATAATATACAAAAAGTTGACGAAAAACTAACAAATACAAAAAAATTAAATAATAACAAAAAATAAGTCATTTGACTTATTAGGCCGAACATGGGAACGTATGATCTCCATATTGACCATTCTCTTTCCTTTATCAGTTTTTTCTTTATCAAATTTGAAAAAGGGTGTGGAATTAATGTGCTCTTTTAATGGATGAAAAGGTTTGAAAAATGAAATGAATAAATAAACAGGAATAGAAAAAAGGTACTCCTAACCGTGGCACACTCTGTTCAAAAAAAAAAAATTCCATGGCAGACGATCCTGATAAAAGCTATATAGAGAGAAAAGAGGAGAGGGACGAGTGACTGTCTTTTACTTCATATATCAATGGCAATTTTGTAATTAGCTTGACCTTTTCTTCCCTGTTTTGTGTTTCCTTCATTAATTGTTTTTACGTTTTATAACAGGTTGTGCGTCTTTTAGCTTCAATCCAGATTGAACTCATTTTTAACCCATCTAAATTCATATTTTATAATGGATTTAATATAAATCCATTATAAAATATAGGCGGGTTGAGTTGGATTAGAAGTAGGTGGGTTTAAAAAATATGGGTTGAAATTGCCACATCTACTTCTTCCCCTATTGTCTAATGGAACATGTTTTTTGACGAACAAGATCAATGCATTATAATAAAAGGACACAAATGGTCCGAAGTACAAACTACAAACCAAAACAACAAACAAAAAGAAAAAGAAAAAATACAACAGAAAAATCAAAAGCTGCAAGGAACCAAAAACGCCGGAGTCGGACCCATCGATCACACTCGTGAGGGTGGGTGGAGTGGTCAACTAGTTGAGCACATGCCCGACGCAGGATTCCAAACCGAATGCCGCCACTGTCGCCACTACTGAGTTAGTTCTGAAAACCCAAATCTAGAACCCTAAATCTAAACCCCCTGTGTCCAAATATAATGGGAAGAGGGGAGAACTCCCTTCCAAAGGAAGGAATCTCACCCTACTCGCAACCATGGGGGCCGGAGAAGAGGCGAGAGAAGAGGAGAGGCGAGAGAGAGCTGAGGCAGAAGGGCGACGGAGAGATGACGGAAAAGGAAGCGATCAGAGACCCAGAGGCCAGAGGGGAAAGAAGGGGAAGGGGGTAGCGGTGGGGGGAACCCACCTGCCCCAACTCTCTCTCTCTAACTCTTTCTCAAACTCTCCAGACCCTTTGACTAATGGAAAATGTTAAAATACATGAAAATGTTGCATAAATTTGTCTATGAGATGAAAATGAATTGTTCAGATTCACAAATTTTCAGTTCAGTATTACTAGGATGACTATATTTCAAATTTTTGGACTTAAGATATTATATTTCGACATATGATTTATCCACACAAACCAATTTCATATGTCATGTAAAATAAATAACTAACGTGCTCACTGTCGTATATATGAAATATTATTCCCTCTGTCACAATTTTTTATAAAGGTCATCCCGCCTTTATAATTGTAAAATAGTTTCTTTCATGATTTTCAGTGTTTTATACCAATTTTAAAAACTGATTAAGAATTTTTTAAATCAACAGAAAATTTTATATAAAAATAATTTATTTTTTAATCCCCAAAGTAGCCCAATTTTGTAAACTATACTTAAGCTACGGAACTGATATGGTACAACAGATGACACTCAAACTGGTTATTAAAATGTACAACTGTGGCATGATTCTTTAAGAAATACTACTCCTCTATCAGCACAACATTTTACTCTTTAAATTGTGCTGTGTGTTTGATATAGCACCGTCTCGTTATCCGTATTAACATTGCATCAATTACTAGTAAAGTTTTTTCCCTAGCGAATGTTGTATACATCAGTGGTGTTAACGTTGTATACATCAGTGGTGTTAACGGAGGAGTTAGTTAATTAGTCCATTGGGATTACAAAAACTGTCCATAGCTCTAAACTCCAGACGCTCTAAGGAGGCTCAAACCTTGACCTCAGTTGTGAGAGAATCAGGAGTTAACCACTGGGCTACAAGCCCTTTGGTAGTTTGGTTAATCACTAATAAAGTTGAGTCACATGAACATATTGCATAATTATTATAGTAAAAAAGAAAACTGTATTTATGAGTAGAGCTGCCCAGCGGATGGACCGATTTGTCCAAGCCTACCAAACCAAACCACCAATGAACCAAATCGAGATAGATTACAGATGGATACAAATCGTAATATAACAATTCTGCTAGATTGGATCCGATCGGTTGGTGGTTCAAACTAAACCATCCGCCCAAAAAAAAAATATTTAAAACGCAATAAAAGGACTAAAAGGCCAAAGCAGATTGAAAATGTTAATAACCTTCTTTATTTTTTTGGTACATTATAATTTGAATCAAGTTCATATTCTAGTCCAGCTCCAAGTTTTAAATAATGTTGATGGTTTGGTGGATGGGATCCGGGGATCCAGCGGCTAAGGAGAACTGCAGGAACTAAAGTTCCCCCAAAACTACGTCGTTTTGGCGCGATGCCATCAAAGCAAACGGAGCCAAGGAAATAAAGCAAGAGAAAAAAGAGAGAAAAAAAATTATGTGTTCCAAATTTTAATCCGTTTGAATCGGTGGAAAAATTTTAGTTTTCTGATCATTTTATCTTAAATGAGCATAATTAAATTTTGACTCTAGGGCTCTCGTTGATTAGCCCTAAAAGATATTTGATTCTACGACTTTCTTAGGACTAATCAACGAGAGCCCTAGAGTCAAAATTTAATTATGACCCTTTAGAATAAAAGGATTAGAAAAATAAAATCTTCCCACTGATTCAAACGGATTGAAATTTGGAACACTTAAATTTTTAACCATATTTTTTAATATATAAACTGTTTAAAGAGGTTGAAAAATTAAGTGTTCCAAATTTCAATCCGTTTGAATGGGTGGGAAGATTTTATTTTTCTGATCATTTTATTCTAAAGGGTCTTAATTAAATTTTGACTTTAGGGCTCTCGTTGATTAACCCTAAGAAAGTCGTAGAATCAAATATCTTTTACGGCGAATCAACGAGAGCCCTAGAGTCAAAATTTAATTATGCTCATTTAGGATAAAATGATCAGAAAACTAAAATTTTTCCACCGATTCAAACGGATTAAAATTTGGAACACATAATTTTTTTTCTCTTTTTTTTCTCTTGCTTTATTTCCTTGGCTCCATTGCTTTGATGGCATCGCGCCAAAATGACGTAGTTTTGGGGGAACTTTAGTTCCTGCAGTTCTCCTTAGCTGGATCCCCGGATCGTTGGTGGATGACGTAATAGTTTATATTTAGACTTGTTTAGACTTTGGGTGGATGAATGTTTAGACTTGATTGGACTTGAAATTTTAGGGCTCTATCTTTCAATTTTTTGGAGTGTGTGTGTATATATATATATATATAAAATAAATTGCATGCTCAAATTCGCCTAAACAGTCCAAATCGCATTCAAATCGAACTAACCAAACAAAACTCACGGATGGGTAAAACGGTTGGTGCCGGATGGAAGAAACGTCATTCTGTTGCGAGCAAATCAAATTGAAAACCGAATCCATCTGCCCAAAATCGATCGGCGGGCAGACCTACGTACTCTTTTATGTTGCTTTCAATTCAATTGATATAAGCCAAAGTGGGCGGCAGCCCATCGTACCGTACGAGACAAAAGAAGAAAGTGGTCCGTGTCGTCTCATCTGATTGGTTGTGGTAGTTGGAAACGAACGTTAGAGTTTGGCAGTTGGCCACTGTGCATATATGCACCAACCATGCATGCATACATTATATCAACCCAACCCAAGCCCACCAACCCCCATGGCACCTTATTATCAGATCTTTGTGAATATCTCATCGCGTATAAAACAAACAAGTTTTATTTTTGGGTACGAAACTCAAATAAATTAATATGCACACTAACATATTTTTTGGGAAATATTGCTCTCAACATGACATAGTCGACTATGCAGAGGGACCAACATTGCACAGAGAGAGAGGAGGTGCTGGGGCGGTGCCAGTGTGAGAGAGAGAAATTAATGCCGTTGGTAGTAATAAAAAAAATTAACTAATATTGAACGGTTATCATTTAGAACGAACTCACTATTAAAGAGGGGAGAGTCCTATTTTAGGACTAACTACTTTGTACAGTAACAAAATTTTGGTGCTAAAATGAACCACTGAAGAGGGGAGAGTCATATTTTAATAAAGAAAGTAATCGTATGAGTGTAAATTTTGTCTGGATGAGCCGAAAAAGGGTGATTTTCTGCCACCCTGTGGCCCCCTTCGAGCATTTTTCTTGAGTAATCCAAATTATGCATCTTGTAAAGTTTGTAAAATAATATATTTACGCAAAAAATCAACTTGTTCGGATATCGATAGGTATGTCAAAAGTTGAGTTTTTGGACGAAAAATGAATGGTTGTGGACAATTTAACTTAAAAAACAGTTCACAGATCTAGACCGCCCATTTTTTCGTCTAGAACTCAACTTTTGACATATCTATCAATGTCTGGACAAGTTGATTTTTTGTATGGATACATTCTTTTTCAGGACATACAAGATGCACGGTTTGAATTACTTCAAAAAATACGCGAAGGAGACCCACAGAGGGTGCTGGCAGAAAATCACCTCTATTCGGCTCATCCGGACATAATTTAAATTCTTTTCGTTTTAGTAACATTTTACTATTTTGGGTGTCTGGATGTCTACCAAGCAAACATGTGCTCCACCAAAATTCATTTTTCCATTTTTGACTTTAGAGAGAAGAGAGGCCAGAATGACACATTGATTTAGATATTTGCTTGATAACAACATGACATATAGATTCAAAATGATTGCACTTATTACGCTGTTCCATCCCACCCCACATTAGTAATATCTTCTTAGGTATAACTTTTCTTGCCTTTTTCCCCCCTGAAATTTCATCGATTTACTTACAATTCTATTGATCGAAGGCCTGAAAGTTGGATTGAGTTATTCATCTAAATTTAGCAGTGTATATATACTATATAGTTTCTAAGAGAAAATCTTTTTCACGACCAGCTCCGCCGTGAATAGTTTGTTTACGGCGCTAATCATTCCGGACCGTCCAGAACACGTTTGGACGGTCGCGATTGATTGTTGCGATAAAAAATCTATGCGTCGTGAATAAGTTTCTCTCATGGTTCTAAACTCTCACCAATCCGATGCAAGCGGCAGGATACGTTTGAAAAGGACAGTGTTTGGCATGTGATGCATTGGAAATTAGGCTGTACATCTACAAAATTACTCGAATCCATTTTATACCTGTTTCTTTCCTTAATTTTTGTAATAACTTACGTTAACCTCCCCTAAGGCTATTAAAAATTACTCTTTACCCCCTTGCTTTCAAAATCTTTTATATCATGAATCTCCCCGTCCGTTAATTTGGCTTGCGGCGCCTGACTTGGCATTGGTGATATTGTGGCGTGGTGCTAGAGACAGATTCTCAAGAAGCTTGGAGCTAGTCACATGGCGGATTTACGGTCTTGCAAATTAACATCAACATTTTTTTTTTCCTCAGCAAAAAGAAATTTATTAATCTTTATAAAATATTACAAAGATTAAACAGATCAAGGACAAATCGGCAATAAGCCACCTGAGACCGAATGAAGACAAGACACGGACTGAAACACCAAAATCAAAAGAGACACCAGAAACAAACACCTAAAGAAGCTAGATACCAAATCATCCAAAAAACTAACCCTCAGCAAACATCAACATTGTCACACGGATTTTTGTGTAAGGATTGATTCGTATAGAGTCAAATGAGTGAATTGGCCAATGGAGGTTGGTTAGGAGCTCGAGAGCTTTAGGTCTTGTTCATTTGGGTTTGGAAGGAGGTTTAAGTGAAAATAGATAGATAGATAAAGAAAATATATTGAAAACCATGCACAGAGGTTTTAAAACCCCCAAAACAAACAAGCTCTTAAAGTGATAGAGCTATCAACTAGAAGGGGTCGTTTGGATTCGGGACTGTGAAGGGTTATTAGTATACCCCTCATATATACCTGGGCACATCACTTAAGCCATGGTTTGGGAACCAAAAAACGAGGGGTATTAGCTTAAGCCCCTCTTCTCTTATACCCCTTAATACCCCCGGCGGGGGAATTATTTATGGGGAGGTTTTGGGGTGGTATTAAATAATACCCCATCCTCTTCCATTTCAACTACAAATTAAAACAATCTTATCCCCAATTTTATCCCTCATTCAAGTCAAATACTATTTAATCATCATTCTCTAATACCTCATCCAAACCAACTACTTTTTAAATTCCCGTCACATTAATGTTGGCCTACCATTCTTACATAATATCTCATACTATCTTATCCCTCATTCTTAACTAATATCCTCAATTTTTTTCCGCATCCAAATAGGCCCAAAGAGTTCAGAGGTAGCTTGCAATAGGTTGTTAGGTAGGAATGCCCTTGATAGGTGGGATTTCTTGAGTTGTACGGGCTTTAACCCCTGGGCTCGCCCACATACCAACCGAAAGAGTTTATGCATGACCTTAAAAAGGTTGGCGGATTGAGATAAAGGCCCTTAGGCCTCGTTTAATTTGATAAGCCTCTTCATGGGTTGGGATTGAATTGTTAAGGTGGGCTATTATCAATACCCCATTTGGTTTCCAAAACTAGTGCGGATGGGTAGTCCGATCAGACTACTAAGACCTCAAAATGGAAGTATTAGCAATATTCTTGGGATTTGGTATTTACGGTCCAATCCCCTCCCAGCACTGCAATGACCAAACTGCCCCTCCCCTCCTCCATGCTCCTCCTCTCTCCCTCTCCGTCAACCTCTCAACAATAACCTCTGAACACGGTACAATAAAAATACACCTCAAGCATTGCAAAAATTTGGAACAAAAAGAGTCAATAAACGACGAGACCCAGATGGGTTTTTAAAAAGTTAGAAAATTAGAAGCAAAGATTTGGATAGGGAGAGCTTCGATCTGAGGAGGTTCGAACCTCCGATTGTTGCCGAGGTTTGTTCGATTACGGTCAAGATTATTTAGGCCTCATCCCTGGGTTGGAGAGAGAGAGGCACGAACTGGCTGATAAAAAAATAAAAGGCGTGAACAGGGTTGGAGACAGCTTGTGGGGGGGGGGGGTGTTGTGGGTGTGTGAACTGACTGCAAAAGACAAAACCCATCATTTAATCCCGGGTTAGGCTCGTATAAAAAAAAAAACCCGCCTTAGGCGAGGGCAATGTTGGAAAAAAAAATGATTCAATCCTATCTCTTTACGAATTCTATCATTCAATCCCATGCAAAACAAACATGCAAATTACGAATCTCATTTCCTTACGAATCCCATCCATTTAATACTTTTAACAAACGAGGCATTAAAGCGATATTGTTTCAAGCATGATAACACCATGTTGAAGAAAGGTCTTCACAGTTGGAGTTTCTGTGGCGCTGCAAGAAGCGTCGTCAGAAAGTGGTTACGTTTTTATTGTGGTGGGTGATGCTTACCAATGTACTCCTAGTGTCGAAACGAAATGGGAGATGCTGCCAGACACTCCGTGCTTGTCAGCGGTGCCGAGCGGTCTATCTAGCCGCTCATCTCGGTATAGACAGCTTGGATCTAATTCGAGTGGATAAAGATCCGAGCCGTCTGTTGCTCAGATTAAAATCCGAGCTAACAGTGGTGCCGAACAGTTGATCCAGCCGCCAATCTCAGCATGGACGGCTTGATTCTAATCCGAGTGGATAAAGATCCGAGCCGTCTGTTGCTCGGATTAAGATTCGAGCCGTTAATTTTTGAGTTGAATAGTCGGATTGGCTGCTCGGCACCGTTGTCAAGCAGGGTGCTTGGCAGTATCCCTAGTTCCGTGCAAAAACTAGTGGGTATGTTTATGATTAACTTTTAAATAGCTAGCTAGGATTCGATTATGGATTACTTCTATTTTTTATCATGATCATGTAGGAATCACTGCTCCTAATTATTTTTTGTGTATCAACATGCCATGCTATAAAAGAGTATATTTTGGTACATAGAGAGAAAATCTCTTTGGTCGTCCGATTTTGTTCCCCAGCTACTTTATCGCCTGCTAATTAAGGAATCAGAAATGTTGATAATACAGTACTTTCTAAATTAAGGGGGATTACAATCCTTTCAAACCCGTTGAGAGTGATCAGTATCTGTCACTGTCAAAAATCGCCGGAGAGGTAAGCATAATTTTTTCTTTTTACCTTAAATGGCATGGGTATCGTACATCAACCTTTAGGAGGGGAATTTGAACTCTCAACGTTTGATAGGAAAGTGAGGTTTAATTGATGCCACTAGGCCCATGGTCCATGCCTCGTATAATTGTGAATGCAATCTCGTTGTATTTGGTTCTCAAGCTTTGGGATAGGATTTTCAGTATTTTGGTGGCTTGCAATGAATTTTTCTTTGGGCAAATTATAGTTACCCCCCTCTAATTATGCCTCATGTACACTTACCCCCCTTTAACTCTTTTTTTGGCACTTAACCCCCTCAAACTAACGGAAATTCAAACGGTCATAACTTCTTCGTCCAAAATCGAAAATATGCAAATTGTATATTAATTTCGAGGTCTTGAAGTCAGCTTTCTAATGACACCAAAATCACATCACGATTCAAAACACACAGAAAGTTATGATTAAAAGAGTAAGGGCTGGTAGAAAGAAAAACCGTTTTGATCATAACTTTCTGTATGTTTTGAATCGTGATGTGATTTTGGTGTCATTAGAAAGCTGACTTTAAGATCTCGAAATCGATATATAATTTGCATATTTTCGATTTTGGACGAAGAAGTTATGACCGTTTAAAGTTATGACCGTTTGAATTTCCGTTAGTTTGAGGGGGTTAAGTGCCAAAAAAAAAGTTTGAGGGGGGTAAATGTATGCGAGGCATAGTTAGAGAGGGGTAACTATAATTTGCCCTTTTGTTTTGCATGTTGACCGGATGGGTTGGGTTTGCATTGAGTTGGGCATTTATTCCCCTCAATCATGCACCCCTAACTTCTGATAGAATTTAAAATAGAAAATAATATTGGCACTCTAAAAATTGATGCAAACACTCCAAAAAATAAAGGAAAGTGGCTTTGGAGATATATTGATTTTGGAGTGCCTGCATCAATTTTTAGAGTGCCAATATCATTTTCCATTAAAGTGGTTAATTTTCATTTTGAGCAGTTTTGAAGCAAATTTCATTAATAATTGATCAACTCGTCCATTAAGGCCAATTCACTTTGTTAGGCCTTAACCAACTTCAATCCACCCAATTGAATTCTACGCTAGACTAAGCTTGTGGTGGTTGTTATTTGGGCTAGCTACACCAATTATCTTTGACAGTTAGCTAACGTAACTGTTAGGATCAAACGCTTACTATTATACCAAAACTCACGCGCAAATAGTGATAAATGTACAACTTATACTAAAGCATAACAGGCTCCAAAAGCCACGGTACGACTCATGTGGGAAGGATGCTGGCCTGCGACCAACAGTAACCACAATTCATGTTTCTTTAGTTCCCTTGGTTTTCTACAAAAGAGGGGATCGTTTGATTGAATGAGTATGTTCTATTATAGTAATTGGAATAACACCTTCCTATATTAGGGAAACAGGTGTTCGTGTTATCGGTGTTTAATTTGCAGTTGAACCTGTTGTCAACCTTAAGCAATATATTTAGGAACAACTCTAATAAATCCACCGATATTGGGCATACCCAACTTCACTACACCTTTTCTTTTACCTTATGTAATTTCGTCCAACCGTCAAATTAATCACAAACATACATCTCGACGATGGGAAAAAAAAAGAAGGGGGGGGGGGGGGGGTGTGGTTGAAGAGGATAGGAAAGGCAAGGAAAATTCAGAAGAGAGTATTTTTGCATTTTAAGGATTTTTTTTTTATTGTTTCCGGAATTGAATCTTCCATACGGAGCAAGAAACAAGAGAGGTTCCTTATTTAAGGCCAGGATTTTCAATTGTCCCTTTGAATTATCTCATGTTTTCAGATGATCACTTCTGTTGGGCACGGAGTATTTCCATAGATTTGATTACACAATATCACTTCCTGCGACCACTCTAAAAACAGACTTGAGGGTACGATGTCAAATATCATGAAACACTTAATTAAAGCCCTCCATAACACCATTTGGTTTTAGGAGAGATGATAGAAAAGCGGTCCGACAAGTGATATCAGAGTCAGGAAGTTATGGGTTCGAGTCGCGGGAGCGTCATGTTGAGGGAGGGATTGTTGGTCCCAGAATGCCCTCGTGGATTTGGTTACATAATACCACTCCCAACGACTGCTCTAAAAACAGACTTGCAGGTGCGATATCAAATGACATAAAAGACTTAATTAAAGTTCTCTCTAACCCTAATTAATTTTAGGAAAGATGATGGAAAAGTGGACCGACAACTTTCTTGGAGTAATGGTCACAACTTTATCCAATCTCCCAGGAAACTATAACAAATAACTGGAACAACATACACGTATAACGTATGATGGTGATGAAAAGCAAAACGTATAGATATACCAAATTGGAAACAAGAAACCGAAACGAAAAATTTTGTGTTGTTAATATTTAATAACAAAGGGTTTATGGACAAGTTACGAAATCAGAAGTGTAAGAGAGCTGGCTCTGCTCATAAGGGCCGAGCTTGTTATGGCACGGTGAAGGATCAGAAGGCGGGACTGGACCTCTCGGAAGCCGGTTTTCGAACATTGCCTTGAAATAATGTTCGCGGTTTCTTTCCCCGATAGCCCTAGCGCACCATCCTCTTGGAGCCGATGCTGCAACAACTATAATGAAGAAAACAAAAACAAGAGATTGCTTGGAACAGGACATTGTTCTCACTCTGTTGTTCGATATTCTTCCCACAAATAGTACTTGTGTAAGCATATATATATATATAATAAAGATTGAGGGAGAGATCTCAGAGATGGGGAAAGAGTTGAATATAATTAATGCCGTTTGTATTGGACTACTGGACTGGACTGGAGGAGTATATTTTTGAATGTTGTTTTTGAGACTTTGAACGCAAGGAAACTAACGGGTAATTATTCAGTAGTTCAAGAGCACCGTCACGTTGTGTTTCGGACTATTTTTAAGGATCATTTATTTATGCACGATTCAGACAATTGGTCGTGGACCCTACTCCAATGTTTTGTTGTGAAATAATCCGGAATATCACGTGGCGGTGCTCCCTAACTGCTGAATAATTTCACGAAACTATATAAATAGGAGTATGAGTATTTTTGTCGAGAGTAAAAGTTTGTTGTTTTCTTGTTTTGCCTTTTTAGGACTTTGAAGTGAAGTTAGAAGTCGTAAGTTGAACGATGCATTAGCAGCCAAATTAGAAATGTAAAACTTTGTGTTTTGACTGATCGATCATATTCTATTCTTTACACACTACCAACTTAATTAATTTATCTTTCTCTAGGCTCGCTTAGTTTAGAGTTAACAAATAATTCAAGCTATTCGTGTTCGCTCGCTTAGTTTTCAAATCACGTTTGAACATGTTTATGATGTTTGAAAAAAACGAGCTACTCGAAATTGGCTTGATTTAGGTTCGTATGAGATTGACTTGTTTGATAAAAAAGCCAACTGTATCAGCATATTTTGAAAGCCGTTAAGTTTTCAAATTGAATTTTAAATATTTTATCATTCAGCTTGTTTATTTGGCCGTACCAGTACGTTTTTTTTGTCCCCTCCAAGCTTAAATTCTTACGTAGGAGTATTTATATGAGGGAAAAAATAGACTCCTTCAAAGTTTAAAAATCCCGAAAAACATGACAATTGTAACTTCAAAATAGAGAACGGCATGGCTGACTCCACACTAGCATACCATGTGTACAATTCAACAAGTGTCTGCCCCACATATTTATGTATGTGTGTATTTTGTTTGTGATTCTAGGCTTTTTCTATAAGATTTTTTTGTCAATATAACACATACTGGATAATAAATTTCATTTTTCTTCACATCACTTCAGTTTTTATGGGAAACAACATTCTCAACAACTGGACGGAGACTAAGGGAGGCTAACGGGAAAATTCCGGCACTTAATTCACGAGGTGGTTTTTGTTGACGCTGTCATAATTTCATGCGACGTGATCTTTATAAGTATCCATGCATTCAAATTGGCAGATATTTCAACGATGTGATGGTTGGTGAGTTGATGGTTTGCTGCTTTGCTTTGATTAGTCCGGTTCCCGTAAGGGATCCTGCACGGGCTTACCGTGCAGGACTCCCATTTCCCGATCGAATTGCGATGATCCGAGCTGCTCAAAGTGATCAGAACATGATTTTAAGGGTACCCACGAGAAATCAGCAAAAAAAAATGATAGGGAAGGGCTTGATCTGAATAGTTTTTTATTGAATGGTTCAATAAAAAATTGCTCGGATCAAGCCCTTCCCGATCATTTTTTTTGCTGATTTCTTGCGAGTACCCTTAAAATCACGTTCTGAACACATTGAGCGGCTCGGATCGTCGTAATTCAATCGGGAAAGGGGAGTCCCACACGGTAAGCGCGTGCGGGATCCCTCATTGGATCCGTGGTGTGCTTTGATTTGTTATCCGAGCAATTAAATCAGCTTTTGAATTACCAGTACAAATTTGACAAAAGGATATTCAAGGTTTCAAACGCCCCAATTAAGCGATATATTAGCACAACTACCCTCCAATTTAACTTGCACTTCAGTCGAGCCTTTGTGATGGAGTCCGTGACGTGGTGATAGATCATCATTTATTCCCTGATCGGGTCAACAATTGCTTAAGTCCCCAATTCATCGGAGTCGCTACGCTGGTTCAATCCAGCCCACTCTTTTGTTAAGTCCCTAGTTCATCGAAGTCGCCACGCTGGTTCAATCTAGCCCACTCTTTTGTCAAGCAAACAAAATAATAAAAAAAAATACTACCAGAGGAGTGGATTTAGCTTAAATCTGAAAGAGATCTCATAATCGAATCTCAAGCAGCAAGAACTTATGGTTATAAATTTCATCCTCAATCATCACTCCCCATGTAAGCCTCAAATACAATATACTAAGGCTCTGTATGTTTGACAGTTTGAGAGTAGAATATTTTTCAGCTATTTGTGGGAGTTTGGTTGCAAAATCCGTAAGGAAAACAATTTGCATGTAAAACCTTTTTCAGTTAGACATGTCCTACATCGCTCATTTGACGCAACGAACTCAAATATATCCTCAACTGCCTCCTAGTTAACCTAGTCAAACAACCAAGTGAGCTTTTCAAGGACTATTACTTATACTCATTCGACAGTCATTAGTTGAGTCATCCAAATCAAAATTTATGTGTAATATACATAAATTTTCAAGTTAAGGATCCTGAATTTTCTTATGGTCCAAACCTCATTGTTCCTAATTAAATTTCGATGATCCGAACTATGTTTTAAAGGGTACCAATGAGAAATCGGTAAAAAATATGACCGGGAGGGGCTTGATCTAAACAGTTTTTTGTAAAATGCATTTTTATGTATTTTTTGAAAACTGCTCAGATCAAGCTTTTTCCAATTATATTTTTTGCCAATTTCTCGCAAGTACCCTTTAAAACACGTTTTAAACACATGGAACGATTTTGATCATCAAAATTTGATCAAAAAAGTGGACTTCTACACGAGGTCCGGACCATAATATATATATGTTATATATGTAATATAATTGCCAGAAATTTTATTGGGGCTATATATGCACTAATATATATACCTTATGATAATCAAAAACTTTATGGTAAAATCAGTTGTGTTTATGTTTCAGCTCTAACTATAGGGAAAATTAAAGCACATTTTGCGCCCTTACACTTTATACTGGGTGCCACTTTGCCTCATACACTTCGAGTTTCACACTTTCTTTGTTTTGTACGGTTAAACTGTTTCCCTCAAAAAAGCGAAACAACACCTTGGCCTAGCGATTGAGAAAATGCGCGGGCATGCCAGGACTACGATTGGACCGTTGTGAAAATTGTTGTGAGTGCACAAAAATCTGACTTTAAATAAGAGATTGCGGGTCTCTTTGCTACAATGAAGTAGATCGACTTCAAATTTTCTCAAACAATCGATGTGGAAATTAAAGACAATCGAATGCGGGGCTCAATCATAAAGATCACTGTAGAAATAGTAGTAGATGCTAAGGATTTCCATTTACGAAGTTGCAGAAAAGGAAATATTAATACTAGACTAGAACAACTGAAATTGAAAGATAAACTAATGATTGAGTTATGTGGTCGGGGACCTCTCTCTTCTTTCCAATTATATTAATCGATAAATGCATGAACGAAAGACATTTATCTTTTGTGTAAGTTAGTTATAAATGTGTTCTGAGATCATGCACTTATTAATTTTTGGCATTGCTTATTTTTTACTTGTTCTATAAAGTAAACATTTTCAATTATCAAAGTGATGATTCTCTTGTCTCAAGAGAAGGCATATGATCGTGCGGGGTAATATGATCATCAAATTGGATCTAGAAAAGGCGAATACGATTGTCTCGAGTGGGATTGTGTTCGTAAAGCGCTTACTTGGTTCAACTTTCCTTTACTCTGGATTAATCTTGTGCTCTCGATCTTGTATCTTTCTTTCTTCCTCTCCAGGCCGAGTCCTCATTAATGGTCAAACTACTGATATTTTTTTTTCTATCCTTCGAGAGGCATTCTTTCTTCCTTGCCTCTCCCACGGGAAATCATTGATAAAATTCATGGGATTGCTTTCCCATGGTTCATGCACTGCGGAGTGCGGACACTGACATCACGGTTTGGAACTCGGCTTCTGGTAAGTTTTGTTCTTCCTCTGCCCTAGCTTGCTTCTCCTTAGTCAAAACCTCTCTTCCAAATCCTCCCCTAATAACAGGTCTCTTTTCTTGAAAATTAGTTGTGTCAGTACCCTAGCTAGGGTACTCCACTTTTTGTTTCTCTGGCTTGCTCTTCTTAATCGTTTGCCTACTAGAGTTTCTATTCCTCCTTTGCGTTACGTCCGATAGTGAGTGTGTCTATTTTCCTAACCTCTCTGAGAGTAATCTCCCTGCTATTCGATCGTGATTGTTTACGAGCTAATTAAGGATTTCTGGATTAACCTTGCTGTCCCTGAAATTTTCTTTGACTCCATTTCATTCGAATCATGGATTCCCAGTAACTGTTTTTCTAAAATGATTATAATGGGTCTGGTTACCCTTGCAGCATTATTTTTCTATTGGGATGTTGGTGGTGTATCTGGAACAATATATAGAAACCGGAGCTAGGCGTTTTTGGAACAATCTTCAACTTTAAATAGTGGAGCATTATTATCCCATTGGGAAGTTGGTGTATTTGGAACACTAGTAACGGTTACATTCCAACCGACCACTATTCGACCAATTCTCTCACATATGTGTCAGCCCCATTTATTCTAACATATAAAGGGAGAGCACCAATTTGGTGTTTCTCTATCATGTATTTTCATTTCCAAAAATACCCTCAAACCTATAATTTATGTGGGTAAAACTGTAGGGGTATAACAATAAGATTCCAATAAAACTGCCTCCCAACTGCCACGCCCACATCTCTTTTCTTGAACTGCTCTCATTTCTTTCCATTTTTTCGTCAAAACACAGTTATTTTTTAGAGTTAAATGGTAATGAGCAGAGAGAGATAGATAGAGAAATTTATTGAAAACTATACCGAGAGTTGAAAGTTACTCTCAAAGTTGGGAACAAAGGGAGTGAGTACCTTTTTCACAAGCAAAGATTGGTTGGGAGAGAGAGAGAGAGAAAGAGTGACAGACGTTTTCTGCTTTGGGCTTCAATTTGTTTGGCCTGCACACTCATCAAGATCAAGGCTACAAGAGTGAAGACAGTCTGACAATCTGATTTCTCCATCTTTTCCCTTCCCTTTCTTATACTGTATTGTGTGGTGTATTTTTCTTCCGTGGATGGTTTAGAATGAAGTACTGTTGGTAAAGCTATGCGTAAAGGGGAAAAAAAATGAAGAATTCTCATGGTGCAAATGTCCTCCCATTCATTTCAGAAATTCAAATTAGGGTAAATCCAAAAGTTTTTTAAATTTCACACATCACTGACTGCAAATGTCCTCCCGTTTAATGTAATCCTTTATTGTATTTACTTATTTTCTCAATTTACTCTTTCCCGTAGACACATATTTTTATTTACTAGAGGCTGGACACATGCAATACGTGTGCAAGTCGGATTTTCACAATATTTGTGAAAATTTGATCAAACAATAAGTGGGAAGCATTTTTACAAAAACGTTGTGAAAATCCGACTTGCACACGCATCGCGTGTGCCGTAGCCTCTAGTATATTTAATGGTGGAGTCGGCTACACACATATGTGAGAGGAGTGGTTGGTAGGAGTGCTCATAGACTTATTGTTTTCTAAAATGATTCATGGGTCTGGTTTCCAAATTAAGAAGGATTGGGATGGAAACGTGGGAGCAGAGTTATGGGAGAAATTTTTTGGTGCAAATAGGGTACGGTTAACGTGGTACACGTACACTCACATTGTATGGGTGCCAAGTGTAATTTATCGCTAACCATTCTACCATAATCAAACAGAACCACCCCTCTCTCTCCAGCGGGGAATAAAAAGGGTTTAATCTTCAAACTGTTGGAAAAAATGGAAGAAATGTTCGAATACATTTTGGCAAGCCTAAATATGAACAAAATTCATTTTATCAATGAATGAGAATTGTCTCATTATGAAAATTATAGAAATTGCAAAATTCTTATCTTAGTAAGGATGGGCGCACTTGTTGTCACCAAACACTTGGATGGAATCGGGGCCAGGACTCAGGATTCGAAGGCCCGCGACCTGTGGTCCAAGGTTTGTGGTCCATGGTCTGGTCTGGATTAGTTTGAATGTGATTTGGGCTTTGAACCCAAAAATCCCTATATCGTAACAAACTTGTGTCTTTGTTGGGCCTAGGCTAGCCTGTTGGGCCTAAAACTTATTATTGAAATTAAATATATTTTTATACTTGCAAGCCCGAACAAGTGTCTTCTGAGAGATAAAAGACGCATTCATTGCATCTGATGGGGATGTCCCCTAACTTCCGGACTCGGGGGGCGCTGCTCTCCCCAAGGGGGAGAGCAGCGCGCTGCTGCCCCCTTTTTGGAGCCCATCCCGATCTCGTTCCGATGATCCGAATCGTTCACTTTGTAGAGCTCGTCGAGTAGAACAACTATGCAAAAAATCAACTTAATTGGATATCATTAAGTGCCTGATCGGAGCCTATATAACTCTTGGTCCATTGGGAATAATGGATTTGATCCAGTGTTTCGGATCCATTCTTTTCAAAGTAAAAAGGCTCCGATCAAGCACGTAATGATATCCAATTAAGCTGATTTTTTGCATAGTTGTTCTACTCGACGAACTCTACAAAGTGAACGATTCGGATCATCGGAGCGAGACCGGGATGGGTCCCAAAAAGGGGGCAGCAGCGCGCTGCTCTCCCCAAGGGGGAGAGCAGCCCCCCGAGTCCCCTAACTTCCAAGGTTGAATTGGATTTGCACCGTTTTTTTGGAAAATTAGCTACGAAGAAAGTAAAATAGCTTTTATTTAGGGGAATAATTTTCACTTTTAACTTTTTGAGTTTTTAGCCATACGGCCAAAACATGTTTAGGCACTTTCATAGGATTTTAGGGTGCACTTTCTATTATAAAGTTTTAGTAGTTTAGACACTTTCATAGAGTATTCTAGAGTTGTAAACACTTTCATATATAAGGTACTTTAGGATTTTAGGTATTTTCATAGGTTAATATAGGGTTTTAGGAATTTCTATAGGAACATTTGTCCTTATATTTTATTCCAAAATATATTTGTCCTTGAGCTTAAAAAATATAAATATGAGAGATTTTTGATTAAGGCTCCGTTCCGGAACGAGTTTGAGAACTTATTTTTTGTTCAATAATAAGGCTTGTTCCACAACTTAAGGAATAAGTACTTATTTTTTGGTTAAGGTAACTTCAAGTTCAAAAATCATGTGTTTATCCAAATAATTTTTTGATCAATATGGATCTTGTTTCATAGATCTTATTGAGATCTTTAATACGGTGCAAAAAAAATTAAAAAATTATTTTTCATTTACGTTATTTTTAGGTTTGAAAATGTGAAATAAGCTGCAATAATAAGGTTTTGTGGAACAACCCTTCTTATTTTCTTTGAGAAGATGCAAAATAAGTACTTATTTTTTAAGAAGCGTTCCGGAACGGAGCCTAAGTCCCCCATTTTTTTTCCACCTAAACTCATACTGGAAGCTCATGAATTGGTTGTTTTGCAAAAGTAAGGTGTGGGAAGGACCACAAAAAAGGTATTTCCGAAATTCGAGGTTTCTCGTTTTTTTGTTTGACCAATTAAAGAGTGTTTCCAGTTGACAAATACATAGCTGACAATATTGGCTATTGAAAGATTCTTTTAAAAAAAAAAATTGAATTATCAACCACTGAGAAATAGTGGCTATTGACCAGTTTCATAGCTGACAATACATATTTCTTGACCAAAAAGAAGAAAAATAAGAACAAAAATGGTTAAATGACTACCCAGAACAAGAAGTTTAACAAAAATCATTGTTGGGAAGGCAAATATATATAAGAAGAAATTAATAGGTAGTGTTTAAATGACTGCCCTAAAACAAAAAGTTTAACAAAAATCATTCTTTTTGGTTGGTGGCCAAGTAAAATACTAGGTATGTTTATTTTAATGTCAGGTCATTTATCTCTCTCTAGTCAAATGTAAAATGGTCTAGGGAAGAATATGGAGAAGAATACGAGAAAGCTATTCTAGGCTTCTAGTAGCAAGTAAATTAGGGAAATGAAGCTACCCGATGTGTTGGTCTAGTGATCAATATCTGAAACTTAAGGGTTTGTTCATTTTTAATATTTAGGCCCCGTTAGATAACGGGTTTGAGAGTTAGGATTGGAGTAATAATCCTATGGGATTATTAATACTTTGTTTGGTAACAAAAAAAAGTTCGGACTATTAATCCGTTGGGATGCCGAATCCGGAGATTAGGGGGTATTAGCAATACCCCGTGGGACTTGGTATTTGTAGTCCGATCCCAACCCATTCTCATTACTAATCTCTTTTTATTACCAATTTCTTCTATCAATCCAATCTCATCATCTAATCCCATCTCAAACAAACATGATATTAATAACCACATCATCTAATCACATCCCAAACAAACATACTCATTATCATCACTTCTCATTAATAATCCCATCTCATTTCCAATCCCAATCCTAATCACATCTCCTTACGAATCCAATCTATTTATCCCCGTTATCAAACGGGGCCTTAAGGTTGGAAACCTCCCAGATGCTTATTAACTCCTTTAAGGCCCGTTCTCACAGAGTTTTGCTCCAATTTTAATTCGACTATTCGTAAGTGGACGGTAAAATTGAGCTTCCAAAATTTGTCGAAGTACAAGTAAGCTGGTCTGAACACACGTGTGATATAACCAAATCGAGCCTTATATCTCAATCACTTGAGATCGGTTATATAAATCATTTTCCTCGGTTGAGCTCTGTCAATTGTCACTTATTCACACAAACCCATTATACTCATATATTTGCGCATAACAAGATCTAATGTCAATTTAGGTCTACCTATCCCTATAGCATTGTCATCCAAAGTTATCATATCCGCTCTCTTAACTACTGTATCTCCTGATCTACGGTAGACTTGCCCAAGCCACCTTAGCATATTTTCCTTCAATTTCTCCTCTATAGGTGTTACACGTACGTACCATCTCACGAACCGTCGAACCGTTTCATTTATAATCTTGTCTCTTCTAGCCTTACCACACATTCACCTAAATATTCTCATTTCCGCTACTCATCTTGCTCACTTTTTGTTTCGTAATAAACCAATATTCTGTCCCGTAAAGTATCGTTAATAATTTCATAGGACGCACGCGTGATATATAAAAAAATAAAAATTGGCCGAAAACGAAGTTTCCTGTTTCCACGTGGTTTTTCAAGTACAATGAATCCTGATAACATCAGCTTCAGCCTTCATGCCCACCATCAGAGAGACTACACAACCAATTGGGTAACTTGCGTAAACAAGCAAAGCATTAGGTTTTCTTCTTTGTCCAACCCACCAATTTCAGAAAAAGTGAAAAGACTACTCTCCTGCTTTCAACCTTTTTGATCCGTTCTTGCCTAATTGAATTCCCCAACGAAAGCAATCGAAAATAGTAGCTTTCCATCACCGACCCTTTAATTCTCATTTGTTCCTCTGTAGAAATTTGTGGTCTTAAATAATGGCTTTTGATGACTAAAGTGAAAGAGCTAGCAACCATATTCCATGGCGTATAAAGAAGCCGGATAATTTGTCTATTCAGTTTGAAGATTGAACAGACTTTACCAATTTGTTTACCAAGGAGATTTGGATCCGCCCTACTAGAAGAAATTATACCAGCGGTCCTGTGGCCTATAAATATTAAATAAGACCTCTAAAGTACCACCCTGTTCGTTTTGGGTTTTAAACAAGATTTTTAAGAGTAATGAGTGACAAGATAGATACAGAAAATCTATTTGAGATCATGCCTAGGAGTTTTGAATCTTCCAAACAAACAAGGTGCCCAGGAGTTTTGAGTCCTCCAAATGAACAAGGCCATATGATTTACAATGGAATCGATCACGGGTCCATTTGACGATCTGACGTAAATCTCGATGTGTTTTAACGTCATTGCAGAAAATCAATTTCATTGGACATGGTATCCAGTTGACTGAATCATATTTGTCACAAGTAAAATAAACGGATTGTGTATTTTACTTGTGACAAAAATCATTTAACCAAACTATTATTCCTATAATTTTACCGATTTCTGATTGTCTTAATTTTTGCATATATATTGAACGCAACAAGACCTATTAAATGAACAGTTCGGGTCATGCATTAGGGTTGTGATGAGTCTTGCTTTGCATTACATGAGAGACCATCATATGAGGGGATCTGATTTCAAAGATCCATTTTTCTTATTTGAGGTAGTAATAACTAAATATATAGAACCATTTCTGTAAAAAAAAATAAAAAATACTCCGTAGTATTTAACAAATGCTGATTGAATCACATCCATCTTCAGACAAAATCGTCAGCTATGGCCTATGATATCTATATAATAAGGGAGAATAATTTTTGAATCTTATCTTTTTATAAATCCTAACCATTGATTTGCTCCATAAATACTACGGCTCTCCCCTCTCTCTCTCTCTCTCTCTCTCAAACAATATTAATTACACAATTATCACTAATTAGATCTCACATTGCACAGTGCCTTCAGGTACAGACAAACCCTAGTACATATACATTTGGTATATATAAGCAAGCTCAGATATTCCGTTTTATTTTCATTGTCCATTATTATATTTGTCTTTTTTATGTCTTGTGTCTATATCTTTTATTACTGTGAATCTTGAAAAATATACAATATGGATTTTATTTGATAGATTTCAATTAGTTATATAATACAAAGTTTTCAAAATTAGAAAAAACATTATAGATTGAAAGATATAAGCAATTAAAAAATGACGCTCTATTCAAAAATAAATAATGAAAATGGTACGGGCTTAGATTTAACCTTGACTTACTAACATAATGGGATCGATAATCTGAAATGGATATTTTAACCAGCTGAAAACGAGAATAAAAACTTCTAGCAAGTTCTGTTTACCAATGCATGTATGTACATTTTTTCCCAAGCAAACATTGATTTTATTTCGTGTTTTTTTTTCCGCGTTGAGAAAATATTGAGAAAAGTAAGACCCAGGTGCGTACAGAAAAAGTTGAAGTTTAGCAGCAAGAAAAGTTTAAAACAGAGTATAGTTTAATTCAAAGCATGGAAAAAGTCGAAAACGAGCTTGAAGACTGGTAGATAAACGAGACCCGGGGATGTTGCCAAGCGGATGCAGAGCGGTCGATCATTCCGTTCATTTTGCCAGAGACGGCTTGGATCGAATCTGAACGCATACATATCACATACAAATCTGATCCGTCCATTACTCGGTTAAGATTCGAACCGTCGATTCCGGCCGCTCTACACCGCTCTCCCATTTCGATAAATGAAGGTTTTGAACTTTAGCAGCAAGAAAAGTTTAAAACAGAGTATAGTTTAATTAAAATCATGGAAAAAGTTGAAAGCAAGCTTGATGACTGGTAGATAAATGAGATCCGGGAATGCTGTCGAGAGGGTGCAGAGCAGTCGATCCGGCCGTTCATTTCAGCAGAGACGACTTAGACCATAACTGAGTGCGTACAAATCTGATCTATACATTACTTAGTTAAAATCCAAATCATCAATTCCGGCCGCTCTACACCGCTCTCCCATCCCAATAAATGAAGAGGTTGAACCCAGGACTTAAATAAACGAAAAGTAACCGCATTATACTAAAATTATCAAACTTGACGTCACCCCTTATCTATCAGGCAAACCTAAATTAATAATCTCCCACTGATTGAATTTTTATTTGATTCATTGGTCAATTAGCTAGCTAGCCACTATATTCAACGATAAATTCAATGCAAAGAAGGAGTACTTTGCATGGCGTCTGCACTTTCATCACTACGATGGAGAAACTTTCCAAATTAAATAGATTAGTTGTTAAAATCGTGTTTTTATTACTAGAGAGAGAAGAGAGGACTATTAGAAACATGCAATTTTCTATCTTTATCAAAGAAAATATATGGTAGTAGTATATTATTTATCCACATACGATCGCTACGAGAAAAACGTTGTATGTTTCCATTACGCCTCCCTTTTTTCCCATTACTAATTTTGTCTCCCTTTTTCCTTTCGTGTCTAACATAGCTAGCCACCCAATAATGCTAATGGGATTTCGTTTCTCTTCAAAGTCATAATGTGGGCCAAGAATCCCAACACATCACAGAAGAAACCATACAAATTGGTACCTTTCCTTTTTCCTTGCGAGCATCATTAGAATCATAGACGCACCCGACTCTATGTTTAATCAATATGTTTCTAAAACTAGACCTTTTAATTCTAGGGACGAATTTTATCCCAAATGAAGTGGATGATTACGATTACGATTACGATTTCAATCAATCACTCATCAATACATGCATACTTGGTACAAATTTGTTTAATTTGCCTTCAAAATTAAGCCTCCAAACCCTCATTTCTAATTTTCTTGATTTTTGATTTTTTGTATTTCTTTGAAATTGCTAGAGGAAAGGGCACTGTCGGAGTGGGACACTGGGAACCAACTACTCTCCCCCACTTCCTCTTTTAAAGGGAATTTGTTTAACTGCAACTTACTTTGGTGTTTAGTTTGTAGCGGGGTTTTGTTATATACAGTAGAAAATTAACGGTGAAATCTGCATATGCATATGTAGACTACTCAATTTTCAGATATTTCTGCCTTAATTTCTCTGACATTGCTATACATGCATGTAAATTTTTTTCCCTACAAGCATTATGCCTGCTCGGTGCCTAATTAATACAACATGAAAGAACATTGACGTAAACTTTCTTCTATTGTCCCGTGCATTGAACAAGGTCAAACGCTAGTATAAACATTAAAGAATGGACGTTATGTGTCAGAAAATGAAACACTAATTAAATCCCACTCATTGAGACGTGATAGATGAACTAAATTTGACGTGAATCCGATACAGTGTTTAGCACCGATTTAAAGAACTAATTAAGATTCTTAAATTACTGTAAAAAAAATACACTTAAACGTATTTCAGTTTTTTATTCGAAAAGCGACATGAATTTCACATATATGTAGATTTTTTTTTTATGTATATGCAGGTGAATTGTGAGGGGACGTTGGGCCTTAGTTTCTTCAATAATTAGTTAGGCTTTCTATTTTGTGTTGTTTCGGAAACTAAAATCGTAGGTGGGTTTCTTTAGTAGGGTTTCAATGGAGCTTTGAAGGCACTCCAAAAAGAATATGCACATGTAGGCCCCTTGTAACCCAAAATTTCACAACCGTTTATATGAAGAGTATATATGGAATCTCGACATACAAAAGAACAATATCCTCACATGGAGATGAGTCATGAATGATAATGATGATGAACAAGAAGAAAGAAGAAAGAAAGGAAGGAAATTGATTTTCATGATCCCATTTTGTACACACAGACGTTCTACTTTTAACGTGAAGTTACTTCACGTTAATAAAAATGGAACGTTTGCATTCAAAAGTGTAGCGCAAAAACAATATCTAAGAAGAAACTACTCTACTAACTTCACGTTAAAAGTAGAGCGTCTACATACAAAAGTGAAGCGCTTGAATCAACATCCAAGAAGAAACTACTTTACTCTTTATCCCACATTTATATATGCATATAAATATTGTGTGTGTGCAGGATTGATGTAACTTTCTATATTAGTGGGGCTGTACCAATTAATAAATTTGTTTTGAACTGACCGACTAATATAAGATACTCCATATATATGTTATGTGACAAACACTAGAAATAACAAGGAAGAAACTACTTTACTCTTTATTCCACAGTTATATATGCATATAAATGTGTGTGTAGGATTGATGTAACTTTCTATATGAATGGGGCTGCACCAATTAATAAATTAAATTTGTTTTGAACTGACCGACTAATTTAAGATACTCCATATAGTATATATATATGTTATGTGACAAACACTAGAATTAACAAGGAAGTGTACTATTTTTATACTGAAAAGATGTGGGCACACAAGAAAAGGTCGAGACAGACTGAATGTGTTCGGCACATAGTGATACGATTGGGTGCGTATGATTTTTTTTATAATCAAGTGTCCGGATCAACTTATACGTGTACTTTGACTAAATTTCAATTTCTAAAATTAACGATCATGCCAAATCCTCCAACGACCTAATATTTGAAATGTTCGGCCTACGTGGGAGTTCACTTCATAAAAGAGCAAGTCTTTAATTTGATTGGTGTCTCATATATTCCCATTCATATATGTGTAGGATTGATGTAACTTTGTATTTTGCGTGGGGCTGCATTTCAATAATAAATTAAATTTAAAGACTCCAACAACCGAAGAGATTTGGGTACAGAAGAAAAGGCCAGGAAAGAGGACAGAGAAAAATGAAAAGCCACATCTTTCGGCACACACACACACACACACATTGACAGACTGCTGTCCTCTCCCCACTAAACCAAATGGCCAACTAAAAAGGCTACCAAACCCTATCTCTCACTGTATCCCTCACCATACCCAATAATCCCATCCTGTACACTTTTCTTGGGTGTGGATAGGACTCACCATTCAGCAACTCAAAAAGGGTGTACATTTCGAATTTTGAAGGAATTCAATTTTGAACGTGTTGTGCAAAAGACACTCACATATATATAAAGAATGAATGTACGTAGGGATTTTTGGTATACAGGTGTGTGTAAAAGGGTTTTTTTTTTTTTTTTTTTAAAGAACAAACAGATGCAAATTATACAGATGAAACATCGATACAACTTGCACAAAAATAAAGATCTTGATATATGAAGAAACAGAAGGAAAAGTAAAATTTGCATGACAACATATAGATCATATCCGCAACCCCAAGTGATTAGATTTATAGATTTGCAATCCTGGCTGTTTTTTGCAATGAAAAAAATTGCCTTTGAAGCTCACTGAAATGTCACCTGATGTTCCCCGGAGATTTGTTTGAGTACCACGGTAGGAAAATCACCCTCAATAATATAGTGAAAATATTAAACAGCTTGGTTTACATGGTACCGTGAAAGTATTTTTGGACCTGATCACACTCAAATAAAGGATGTGTATTATTGTTTTTCCCTATTTTAATTTCAACTATAACGTTGTTGTTTTAGACCTCTTAAATTCGTAAGTAAATGAACAATATCTTCGTGGTATCAATACAAAAGATCGAAGATCAAATGGTTGATCAGGTGATCATCGGGTCACTCTTAGACGGTATATATATTTGGTTTCAAGTCTAAAAGTTGTGTGCATAGTCCGTCCCTAACTACAAAGAATGAAGGTCAACGAGCAATAGGTACGAATTTAGGGGGTGTTCCACTTTTGAAAAAGTTAACTTTTTTTCAAATGGAGGTAATTTCAATTTCAAATTTAAATATAATGAAAATGAAAAATATTTTTTCATTTTTTTTTGTATCGTTTAAAAGATCTTAATAAGATCTATCAAACAATATCTATATTTGTAGAAAAATTATTTGCGTAAATACATAATTTTTTATCTTAAAATTACTTTCTTTACAAAACCGAAACACCCCCATAATCTCCTTTAATGGTATCGAGTCAGAAGTTAGAACCACTTTTAATGATATCGAGTCAAAAGTTAGAACCACTTTTAATAGGTTGTCCCATGGAGACGGCCACTTTGAGGGGCCTTGGTGCGTAGGCTAGGGTTGGGTTGGGTTTAGTCATGTGTTTAACTCAATTCGGATCAATAGGTTCGATCGAGTAGCTATGAAAAGGGTTAACCCTATACTACGGCTATTCGTTGCAACTTACAAGCCAATGACCCCTTTTGCGCCAGCTAGAACTTGGTACTATGGTTTTAGGGTAACGTGCTTTTTAAAATCTTAATTAATTAGGGTAAGTTTTTCTAAAAAAAACCACTTGCCTTTTTCTTTTTTTACTTTTTGTTTTTGCATTTATTAATTTTGCTTCAAGTTTTTATGAGTTATTAGTCCTTCTTGACGAGGAAAAAATTAATATTTTTGACCAAAACCTTTTTTTAATTTTGAAAAAACTTTTGGCCAAATTTTTTACTTTGTGATTTCTCTCGTCGAGGCTGGCTAATAATCCACAAAAATTTGATGCAAAAATTAACAAAAGCGAAAAAAAATTTTAAACAAAGAATTTTTTTTTTTTTTTGCCGAGTATCTTTTTTAGGGAAACTCACCCTTATCTTTAACTAGGTTTTAGTCATGTATCTTATTTTATTAAGCAATAATTCTCATTTATGTTTTTTATTTAGCGAGTTACTAAGAATGTTAATGTCGTCCAATCATATTCTTGTGCTTTAAATGAAAATTATATAATTGCTAGAAGAACATTTGGAACATTGAAATGCTGTTTTTAATAACCGAATATTCGGGCCAGCTTTCATGCATGTACCAAACTAATTCTAGGGCCTTGAATTTTAATGAACATTCAAAGTATCAAACCTCCAGTTATTCCAAGTTTGAAATGTTTGATCTTCGTGTGATCCGAACTTGCGAATCTTTTGGGAGGCGAAATCTTCGATTACTTTTCTATACTCACTTGACCAAACTCCTAGAGTTTAACAATAAACTGTTCTTCCAACTTATTTGCGTGAAATGAATTAATTTTGCAAAGAATACGCAACTAATCATGTAGTGGAGTAAGTTTTTTGGAACACCAATTATAAGAAAAAATTTCAACTATTTTTACAACAAACCGAATCTACCGAGAAATTAAATAGTCGCTACGACAATTAAACCGCCTTAACAAGAACGCTAACAAATAAAATCCAAGACCGAATTCAGACCTACTCCAATTACAACCCGAACCAATTTGGTGGGCTATGACCAAAAAAGTCCAACTTATATAAAAGAGAAGAGAAAAAGAGAAGATAGGAGAGACACGCTTTACCGCGGCGGGAAGCTAACCAGCGCGTGCTCCCACGCTCCGAGCGAGAGTGGTTTAGCTTGGAAGAAATTATAAAATCCATTACCAACAAATCAAGATCAAAACAGTGAGCGCTGACTGGGCAGCCAAAATACTTTAATCCTATGAGATATGATACAATAATCCAGTTCAACCTCACCAAAAGCTGATAAGTGATAACCATTTCCCATTCTCTACCCTCTATTTGTTTGTTAATCAAAACTCTCATCAAAATTTAATTAACTTCCTTTCCGACCAATGGCTTAAGAAAGAGACACCGCAAATATATTTTACACTAATAGTAAAGATTAGACATACTATTAAAGTAGCGGTCTTGATATTGTCATCTCACTAATACTATTAAAGTAGCAGTATTGCTATTGTAAGTCCAGTGGGCTGACGATAAACATACTAGAAGACGAGAAAAACACGTATTCATGTGTATTTTATACACCATTTAATACACATTCACACATCTACTATTATCAGTCAATTAGGCTGATTTTAGAATTTTCCTTAAAGTAGTGGTTTTAATACACATTCGCACATACCTATTATTGTCAGCCAATTAGGCTGATTTTAAAATTTTTCTTAAAGTAGTGGTTGTTATTGTTTTGGCCGTCTTATGTTTCATCATCTGAATAATTTATAGTTAGGTCGGCATTGAAAAATAGGCTATCAATATTGTATCTATAAATTTCTCGAGAAAAAAATGTGATTTGGCTGTAGGTTGTAATATCAAGATTCGTTAATTTCCCAAAAACAATGTGATTTAATCATGGGTTGTCAAAATTGAGCTGAGGCACGTGCCCCCATAAGACCCTTAACAGATTCGTAGTGTGCGGGAGAGTAACAAGTGTGCCGACATACTTGCACCGGATGTAAAAATCGCATTGTTTTCTTTTTCTATTTTATCTCCTAATTCCATATTGTAGTATACTCCAAATGTTCAGGAACATGAGGGGTGTTAGTTACCCCCAAAGAAATTTGTACCTAGGGCTGTAAGTGAGGTAAATCAACTAGAGGTTTGGAATGTTTGGGTACGTTTGTGAAGTTTTTAAATGAATTGTGAAGTTTTTAGTATATACTAATATAAACATATTACAATTTTAAGTTCATAGAGTACTTTGAAAAGAATATACATGTACAATTATTAAAAAAGAATATACATGTACAATTTATTAAATTTTGATTATGTACTTGTTCATACATATTTGCGGTTATATATGAAATTTTTATGAGATTTGCATATATTTCAAGTTTGCAAGCCTGTTGAAGCCGAATACTATTAGCTTTAAAATTAGCTCAATTATCTAGCGAGCTTAAAATTGAGGCTTACGTTTGTTTTGTTTGGTAGCTGAATCGAACTTGAACGATCCTTTAGCAAGTTCAGCTTTGAACAATTCACAAACGTCTCCGTTAATTTGCATCCCTTAAATATATACTCGTAATTTCATTTATATTTACGTCATTATTCCGGTCTTTAACCCCAGAAAAAAGTAAAGAAAATTCCACCATGGCGGATTACACCGTGGCGTTAGTGGATTGGGCCTGTTGAGCCCTAGAAGAGAGAGAGAATAGTATACTAGTTAAATAGGGGGAGAAAAGGTCGTAGCAGGCAGAAGAAGAAAGAAAGAAAGAAAAAGCTCGAAGAGAGAGAGAGAGAGAGAGAGAGAGAGAGAGAGAGAGAGAGAGCCCAAAAGTGGATGCGTATGTATTGCCATAGTCGGAGCATTATAATATAGATAGTTCTTGGGGAATGAAACCGAAAGCGTTGCCGGAAAGAATGGTAAAGTCCGCCCAGAGTGAAATGGTGGGTTTGCCGAAGAAGAAGAATAAGAGCTCCGACCTGCTGTCCATGGAGATCCGAGCCGTCGATGATTCCATCACCAGAAAAGTAACCTCATCCGTACTCTTCCTCTTCCTCCTCTTCATCCTCAGCCTCTTCGTCCTTTGAGAAAACCTCCCTCTCTTAATTCACTTCCTATACCGACACATATTAACAATCAATCCCTGGTACCATTTTTGTTTTCTCTTTCACTTGATCTGAAAGCCTTTATTGACACGTGTTGTTATTGCTATTTTTATCGGGATCTAGTCTTGGTGGTTCTTGGATCGGTTAGTTGGGCTTAGGGTTTGAGGTCTGAGTCGATCCGAAAAAGGAAATAAGAAAAACTAAAAAATATTAAATAGAATTGTTGTTGTTGTTTTGGCTCATTGTTTAGTGTCATCATATACTAACACGATCACGTTTCGGTGTAAATACCATTCGCCTCGCGCGAATCTAAGTGCAAAACCATCCATTACCTTTCTTGATATTTGGTTGATTGGAGGAGGGATTTGATTTCTCAGAATTAGTAGTAACTAGTGATCAGAACCCACCTTTTTCTTTGTGGGTTTTCGTGACTTTCGGTTCTATTAATCGGGTCGTTTTTGATACCGACGAATCAGATAAATCTAGTCTAGTTGTAGATCTTGTAATTTTGACTCTTAGATTAGGGGGAGGAGGAGAAGAGTGAGATAGTTTTTGTTTTTCCTCTTGTCTCGACGGGGAGTTGGTCAGAATAATTGGTTGGGTCATAACTTTCTATGGGAGTACCTGATAACTCTTTACTAGATTTGATAGAGAAAGTCAGGTCTTGGATTTCTTGGGGAACGAGCGATCTAAATTCCTTCTCCAGCCAATTTGAGATGGCTGATAACGATTGCAAAACGTGTTGTCTGTGCAAATCGAATTTCAAAGAGGCTAGCCTTCAGTACCATTGCCGAAGCTGTACTAGGATGTTTTGTGCAAATTGTCTGTGGGGCTACGGGTCTGTGGGTTCTGTGTCGGGTGATATAAAAAGCGTGGATGCTGGGGTGGTTGATATCATTTCGTGCAAGTTTTGTACTGAGATTCGTATTAGGAATGAAAGGGGCAGAAAATATTGTGATAAGATCTATCCTGCGGAGTCTCCCCGGCAGAGTCCCGAACCTCAATCTCCTTCTTTTAGTGGTAAAAGGTTGGATGGTTATTCCCCTGATGCTATGAGAAGCAGTGTTACTTCATTTGATGGTCATCCATCTCCGGTATCTGTTTGCCACTCTCCAAGCAGGTATGCATATGTTCTTCTGAATATTTAAGTTCTGTGTTGAACACTGGATGCTTGGTTAAGGGCACGTGATCTGTGTCCAACGTGTTTAGTTTGAAATTCACCTACTATCATATTTTGTTATTCTGAGTTTTTACATTTTTTTATAGGCAATTTTTACATTAACTATCATCAGTATCATGAAGCTTTTAAATTATGAATGAAATGCTTCAAGGCACTTTGTAAACATTATTTATCTTAGAAAATAATATATTAAGTGTCCCCATTTCCTTGAAATAGAAATTAGATGAACCCGATACTCACACAAATACCTGCATCAGGCAACTGTGCCCGAGTTCATTGTAATATAGCATATAGTTTGTTCTGTTCGAAACTCGTCTGATTTTCCCAGATTTTTATTCGTTGTACAAAAATTTACCTAATATGCAGACCGTTGTAAGAGTGTTAAAGAGCTTGTATGCTTGAGAGTTTGTTACTTTCTTTCCATACAGATGAATTGAATTGTGTTTGTGTGAGTTTCTTGATTGGGTTGTGGGTGTATGGTAAATTCAATGGGTGGTAATACTGTTTACAAGGAATTGAGAAAACTTATCATATTGAACAACCAATTCCTTCCAACTTATTAGAACTTTAGTTTTCCTTATTCTGGTACAACTTTCTTCTCATTGGGGATATCATTAGTGAGTAATGTGATTATGGATGCAGGAGTGATGAAGAAGAGGCAGAGAATTCCACAACATCCTTTTTGAGCACATCAAACGAATTCTGTATTGACACTTCAGATGTAGATTCAAGTAGCGTTAGTGCTAGACACGAATTTTACAGTTTTACGTCAGTTGGATCTAGTCCTTCTGACAGCTCCTCTAGGATTCATATTAGTTCCAATAGAGTTGGGCATTCTGTACAGAAGGGGCAAGGGGGAACCCCTAGGTCTCGTAATGACGGTCACTTTAATCAAGATACAATGGCTGTTTTAACAAGGCCTGAGAGAGGGTATGGGGATCCAGAAAATACTGATGATTGTGGTGATGATTTGTCTATATTTCGGGACCAATGTGAAAAGTTGCAGAAACCATTGGATTTTGAAAGCAATGGTCTTATATGGTTCCCGCCACCACCTGAGGATGAAGATGATGATGCAGAAAACAACTTTTTTACATACGAAGATGATGAAGATGAGATTGGGGATTCAGATGTGGTGTTCTCATCCAGTAGTAGTCTTGCTAGCATGTTCCCGGCTAAGGAGAAACAGAACGAGGGACACAAGGAACCTCTGAGAGCTGTGGTTCAGGGGCATTTTAGGGCTCTTGTGTCACAGCTGTTACAAGGGGAGGGTGTCAAGGTGGGAAAAGAAAACAGCAGAGAAGACTGGCTTGATATTGTTACCGCAATAGCATGGCAAGCTGCAAATTTTGTCAGACCAGACACTAGCAGAGGTGGCAGTATGGATCCCGGCGATTATGTTCAGGTCAAGTGTATTGCATCAGGAAGTCCCAGTGAGAGGTAAGATTTTTTATCTTGTTTCTTTTGTTTAGGTTATTGTTTTTGAGGATATTTTTGTTCCAGTTATTTTGTTGCATTTGTTTTTGTCAAGTTTGTATGCCGAGTCTTGACATCTTTTATCTGGTGGCATCTATGCAGCACACTTGTCAAAGGAGTAGTTTGTACAAAGAATATTAAGCACAAGCGCATGACTTCACAATACAAGAACCCTAGATTACTTATTTTAGGGGGGGCACTTGAGTACCAGAGAGTTCCTAATCAACTATCTTCTTTTGAGACTTTGCTGCAACAGGTTTTTACCTAAATTGACTTGTTGATATCTTTTTAATGCGATTTTCACTATTGGTATTGGATTTAAGCAATGTTCTTTAAACAGGAAATCGATCATCTGAAGTCGGTTGTGTCAAAGATTGAGGCACATCGTCCAAATCTGCTGCTTGTGGAGAAAAGTGTATCTTCGTATGCTCAAGAGTATTTGTTGGAAAAGGAGATTTCTTTAGTGTTGAATATTAAGAGGCCGTTATTGGACCGCATAGCCAGGTGCACTGGTGCACTTATAACTCCATCAATTGATAACATATCTACCACGCGGTTGGGTCATTGCGAACTCTTCCGGTTGGAAAAAGTATCTGAAGAACTTGAGAATGGCAACCAATCTAACAAGAAGACCTCTAAAACATTGATGTTTTTTGAAGGTTGTCCCAGGCGACTAGGTTGCACGGTAATATCTCTTTCATAAGTTAATCTTTCTGGTTCATTTCATTGTAAACTTTGAATGTATTAGGTTCACTAAGAATTGTTTCCTTGCATATGACTAAATTGAAACATGCCAGTATGCACCTCTTGTTTGCTTTCTTGTGAAACTCTGATATTATGTCACTTGTGTTTGGAGATGCGTTTAAGACATCAGATGGATGCTTCTACCCTCCTTGCGTATCAGTTTTTTTCAATTTGTGAGCTCTTGTCTTGGCAATTGGTTTGTTGCAACTACTGGGATATTGGATCTAGCCCCAAGAAGAATGCTTGGTATAACTGGCTTGTTGGTTGATAGGTGTCCAACCCCGGTATTCAAATTAGACACTTGCATGATCGCATGCTTTAGGACATCGAGGAAAAAGTAAGTTCCATTTGGTAGTGAAGAAAAAATTGTCACAAGGACCAGAGAACAGGGAGGGAGAGTCACAGAGAGAATGAATTGGTCATACGCATGATACTTTGCTTATGTTGTGCTACTGTGATTATGATGTGGGTGATGATGTGGGTGATTACTGGTTGTGCTTGTATGGCGGCCCTGGCAAAAATGAATATCAGTCTACCAGTTTACCTGGGTGGGTTGAGGGGTAGTTGGTGTTGAATTGGCAGTGTCAGGTCACTCAGTCACTAAGGTGGAGGAGATATTGGTGAGTTGAGAAAGAAATAGTGGAGAAGGTGAATAAAACATTGAGAAGATGAGTACCTGTGCTGTTCTATCTTACAGATGCAAACGTTTGGTGTAATTGCTAAGATACTTATTACTATAATGTTTACATTAGATATGCTACTCTGAGTAACACTGGCAGCACGTTTCTCACTTTTCCTTCACACCTGATGTTTTTTAGGTACTGTTGAAGGGCTCCTCTCATGAAGAACTGAAGAAGGTTAAACATGTTGTACAGTATGCAGTTTTTGCAGCATATCATTTATCGCTGGAGACTTCCTTCCTTGCTGATGAGGGTGCTAGTCTTCCGAAGATGAAAATGAAGCCTTCAATGTCCATCCTGGAGAGGACAACTACAGATAATCCCATTTCAGTTATTCCTGATTCTGTCTGCTCTGTGAATTACCAAGCAGTAGCCCGTGACCATGATATTGATGACGGATCACCGAGTCCCAAATTGGATTTGCGAGGGCAGCGATCATTTTCTGAGCATCTTAACCCTGTTCAATATTTGTTTCCTACCTTGATGGAGTGTAAATTGGGATATGATGCATGCGATAATAATTTGGAATCTAGTGTGCCGTTGGAGGTTTTTAATGGCCTCAGTGTGTTTCCCTCTGAGATTGGAAATCATGCGCAACAGGAATCGTTGGAAACCACAGATCAAGAGGAGAAGCAACTGAAGGAAGTTTTTGAACTTGGAGAATCTGACAGGGTAGATGACAATGATGGCTCAGGTGAATACTATTCAGCGGCGGATAGTCAGCAGAGCATATTGGTATCCTTTTCTAGCTGTTGTGTGCTGAATGGAACTGTATGTGAACGCTCTCAACTCCTTCGCATCAAGTTCTATGGCTGTTTTGATAAGCCGTTGGGGAGGTATCTTCAAGATGACCTGTTTGATCAGGTAATACATTCAGGTTTTATTGATTTATTTTTTGGACCCCTTGATGTGAAAGGAAGTATTACAATCGATTGCTCTATTTTGTTGCCAGGCATCTAGCTGTCGATCTTGTAAAGAGCCGGTTGAAGCCCATGTCTTATGCTATACTCACCAGCAGGGGAATCTTATGATAAATGTGAGAAAGATTCCCTCAGTCAAGTTACCTGGAGATCGTGATGGAAAGATATGGATGTGGCACCGATGCCTCAAGTGTGCACAGATAGATGGGGTTCCCCCGGCTACTCGTAGAGTGGTCATGTCAGATGCTGCTTGGGGACTATCCTTTGGAAAGTTTTTGGAACTCAGTTTCTCAAACCATGCAACTGCTAATCGTGTAGCAAGCTGTGGTCATTCTCTGCAAAAAGACTGCCTCCGTTACTATGGGTATATTCTTTCTCTTTTTGGCAATTAGTTTCCTTGATCAATTGCTTTTTGTGCTAATGGCGATCCTTGAAAATTTTCTCAGATTGTGGACTGAAATGATGGTGACATACTGACATCTTATTTTTATTTATTTTGTAATTTTTTCTGCTTGAACAGGTTTGGGAGCATGGTTGCATTCTTTCGTTATTCCCCTATTGATATTCTCGCTGTCCATTTGCCCCCGTCGGTGCTTGAATTCAATGGTCACCTTCAACAGGAGTGGATTAGGAAAGAGGCAGCAGAGGTGCTTATTGAATCTAGTGTTGCAATTTTCTTGTTTTCTTCTGATTGTTCCAAATGAGTAACAAAAGAATAACCCTTTGCCTTCCCCTTTGCAGCTTCTGAGTAAAACGAAAGCCCTCTATAAAGACTTGTCAGCTGCACTTAGCAGCATTGAACAGGCTTTGGGATTTGAAAAGCCTTATGCAAGTGAATTAGGTGACCACATCATGGAGTTGAAAAAACTGCTTATAGAAGAGAGTAGTGATTACATGGTGCGTAACACTGGTTTTTTAGTTGGAGTTAGATATATAGTGTAAATGTTCCATATCGATGTGAAATATTTGGTTTTGGTGGCAAACCTACCATTATTTTTTGACTTGTCTCCTTTGACATCAACAGGCTTTGCTTCAAACATCTGATGAAGGGACTTTGCCTGTGGATCAGACTTCAGTAGATATTCTTGGTCTCAATTGTTTGAGACGTTCACTTGTAATTGGCTCGCATCTATGGGATCGTCGTCTCTGTTCCTTGGATTCCATGCTTAAACAGAGGAGTCTTATATCTGAGGTTGCACAGGGTTCTATATCTTACATTGAGCCGAAAGAGTGGAGAAGTGATTTGTGCTCAAAGGATATCAGTATTGACCATGATCATGAAAACAAGGTGTCCGAATCTTCTAAATCGCAAAAATTCTCCATGCATGGTATACAGTCAGAGCAGCAGGATGAACCTAAGTTTTTGCCCTCTGAGACTACGAATCCTGGACAGACCATTTCGGCCCATTGCCAGCAGCACAAACAAGAGGAATTACAATCTGATGGTAAATTTATTGTTGGGATGACATCCTTAGATACTGCCCCGTCTACTGTATCCAATCTTTCAGATAAAATCGATTCTGCATGGAGTGGCACAGACCAACTTCCATTGACAGCTCAGTTAAACCCACAGCCAGATGGACCTCAATTTGTTTCTGTCAAGCACATAAGTCAAGCAGAAAGTCAAACTTTTAGAAGGCTTTCGTCACCAGTAAGAGTTTACTCTTTTGATTCTGCTTTGAGACTTCAAGAAAGGATTAGGAAAGGATTGTCCCCATCCTCATTGCATTTGTCAACACTTAGATCTTTCCACGCCTCTGGAGAATACAGGAATATGATTCGAGATCCAGTTTCTAATGTACAAAGGACTTACTCTCAGATGTCTCCACGGGAGGCTCACAAGTTAAATGTCGTAGTCCACTCCACACCTTCATTTATTTCTGGTGCATCCCTTATGCCTGACGGGGCCCGGTTGCTGCTTCCACAAACTGGCCAAATAGTTATTGCTGTTTATGACAATGAACCTGGTAGCATAATATCCTATGCCATCAGTTCCAGGGAGTATGAGGACTGGATTGATGATAGGCCAAATAGGCATGAAGGAAGCTGGAACAGCAGTGGGGCAAATTCTCTAGCTCCTTCCTTTTCAGCCTCTCAGTCTTTTGGCTCACTTGACTTGGATTACATTCACTCTGGGAGTTACGGTGGGTCTGAAGATGCTTCATTGACGATTAGTACCCTGTTTATTAATCCTAAGAGTTCTCCTCATCTTAAAGTTTCTTTCGAAGACGAGTCTTTAACTGGAGGCAAAGTGAAGTTTTCTGTCACATGTTATTTTGCGAAGCAGTTTCATGCTCTTAGAAAGAAATGTTGCCCGAGTGAAGTCGATTTTGTACGTTCCCTAAGCCGCTGCAAGAGATGGAGTGCACAAGGAGGAAAGAGCAATGCATACTTTGCAAAGTCTTTGGATGAGAGGCTCATAATAAAACAAGTCCAAAAGACCGAATTGGAATCTTTTGAGGAATTTGCACAAGAATACTTCAAGTATTTGACAGAGTCCCTAAGCTCAGGAAGTCCAACTTGCCTTGCTAAAATTCTTGGTATTTATCAGGTTAGTTCCTCAGTTAACAATTGAATCTGTGACAAAGTGTGCATGTGTTTTCTTCTCTTTTTCCTTTTACACTGTTGACTTTTGGTTCAGTTCTTGTGATCCTAAGCTGTTTTATGCGTGGCAGGTAACTGTCAAACATTTGAAAGGTGGTAAGGAAACAAAAATGGTTCTGGTGGTGATGGAAAACCTCTTTTTCAAAAGAAGTATTTCAAGGGTCTATGATCTTAAGGGCTCTGTGCGATCTCGTTACAACGCAGATACAACAGGGTCAGATAAAGTACTGCTAGATCTGAATCTTTTAGAAACGCTGAGTACTAAATCCATATTGCTTGGGAGCAAAGCGAAGAGAAGACTAGAGCGGGCTGTTTGGAATGATACATCTTTTCTAGCGGTAAGCTGTTTTAACATCACAGCATAATAGATTGCATCATGGTTCTTGACTTCAGTTTACTTTTTAACATAAATTTCAGTAGCCGATCAACAGAAAACATAAAATTCAGTTTATACTGTTTGACATAAATATCAAGCCTGGATTGAATCTGTAAACTTTCGGAGCTTTTGTTGGCTGTAATTTTGAGTCTCGTACACTATAACTATAGCTGTTTTTTTCCCCCCTGGGCCAATATCCTCTCCTAGGTTTCTAGTATTATTGCTCTCCCTGACTTTCTGATAAGCTTTGTGATGTGGGAATTTGGACCTACAAGAATTTAGCTCCGACTTGATAGTTTTCCAATATAAGCTTGTGGTTCTTTTTAAATGTGCCAGTGCTGGAATGGAGTTATTCTTTTTTGATACTTTAGTGATTTGTGCATTACATAAACAACTTGAACGCTTATTTATGCTGTTGATCGTTAAATTGCCAATTATTATTTCTCACTCGTACCCAATGTATGGCTTGACCTTGTTCTTTTGATTAAGTTTTACAAACAATCGTGTCCCCAAACTTGAAATTGAAATCATCATTTTTCTATTGTTCTTTTTGACAGTCTGTTGATGTGATGGACTACTCTTTGCTGGTGGGGGTGGACGACGCGCGCAAGGAGCTGGTTATAGGGATTATTGATTACATGAGACAGTATACTTGGGACAAGCATTTGGAGACATGGGTTAAGGCATCAGGCATACTTGGGGGCCCTAAGAATGCTTCCCCCACCATTATTTCTCCCTTACAATACAAGAAAAGATTCCGGAAAGCAATGACTTCATATTTTCTTACGGTACCGGACCAATGGTCATGGTGAAAGGATCAATGCATTCTTTTTTCCATGCGCAAGCATCGGACAGCTAATAGAATGAAGCAATGACAGCCTATTTTGTATCTGGCCGAGTTAGCTCCGGGAAGAGGTTTTTGTGAATGAACAGACGTGGTGGTAGTGGAATTCTTTTGTGCGCTTTGTACGTGTCCAAAGATACTTTCAAGTTCGTTCACACGGCAAATGTGTAGAGCCTTTTCTCATGACATGATATATGGAAAGCAGGTCAATGTGATTGCGTGATTATTTTTACCACTACGTTACTGAGAGCTCGTGTCTTTTTTTTATTTTTTATTTTTTTTAAGACAAGGCAATCTCGATCATATCATATCCAAAGGCCACTTACAATGGAATTCATTCAATAGTTACAAAGATCAGAAAATCATGCGCATCCCAAGTAACAAACATACAAATTACATCAAACGTGCTGCTTAATTACTTCCACCAAAACACTACACCAGAACCGACGCTTTGTGTCAGACAATAGAACTAGCAAACGACGTATCTTTTTTTTATTTTTTATTTTTTTTAAGACCAGGCAATCATGATCATATCATTTCCAAAGGCCACTTACAATGGAATTCATTCAATAGTTATAAAGATCAGAAAATCATGCGCATCCCAACCAACAAACATACAAATTACATCAAACATGCTACTTAATTACTTCCACCAAAACACTGCACCAGAACCGACGCTTTGTGTCAGACAATCGAACCAGCAAACGACAAAGAAAAAGGCGCCCAAAGGATCACAGATCCCCATCAATGCATAATCATAATATCACTGTGGCTTTCCAAACAACCACAATCGAAAAACTGTAAGTAAACCATTAAGGATTGATATCCAAAACCACTCGCCTGCCTGCTCATTACGCGAAGGAGAAACGCTGAAGACAGTGTGTCGGCAAGCCTATGCTGCCACGAGTATTGGACGCCACTCCGGGGCAAGCCCCCGTAGCCACGGTAGACGCTTGGACGTAGGAAAGCAAACGCCGACAAACCGACAAATCTTGCGACCACGGCGATGAATACCACCCCAGAGACAAACATGCATCTGAAAAACCTAAAAAATTATTTGCCCACCACCATCACCCACCGAATTTGGGGAAACCAGACCGAGACATATACCGTACTAGAAAACCAGCCGGGAGAGAAAAAAAAAAAAGGAAAAGGAAAAGAATCCCTATATAACCCAAACCTCATTCCTTATTAACCTCGTCGTCGGTCATTGCATGCCATATCTGTAGAGAGGACAAGGAGGAGAGACGGATCAGATCAAGGTCACCAACGTCGGACAGAGCCGCATTTTTTCCAGTTGTACCCTTAGTTGTGCTAAGCCGTTGCTCTTTGTTCTTTGGCAAAGTCGTCTTTACCGAGTGCAGTCAGGCGACTGAGGTCGTGCACTATTGCTTCATTTCTAAAAACAACCCCCAAAAGAGGGCATACTTTCAATTGTACCCCTACATTTACAAGTGTAATGTTCTCCTCATGCGGATGCGGGTGCAAGGGAAAGAAAAAGGGCTGTTGTGTTTAGGCTTTCCAGTTTCCACACTTAAACTTTCCGGTTGCACGCATGGAGTTAAAACCAACAGATCCATGGAAACTCCTTTGAGAGAGAGAGAGAGAGAGAGAGAGAGAAGGGCAGGATAGGCTCTTTTTATCCATCTCTTCCACTGCTTCAAATTTACAATATTTTCGATACAATGTTCAACATATCTATCTATCAATATCTATCTAATTTCCTGGATTTTTAAATTGAGTAATTCTACAATCACACCCATTTTACACACCCACACTTACATCATAAATGATCAAAATATCTGGGCTATGGAGGTCCCTAGTAATGCCTCCTGGACCATCAGAAAAGTGTTTGGGATTAAGGAGATGGGGCAACCTCTGATCCAATACAAGGTTGGCATGGAATGGACATGGGACTTTCTTATGGCATGACAATTAGCATCCCTTGGGTCATTTACACAAGCGATTTGGTGAAGAGGTGGTCTTTAATATGGGGAGATCCCTTCAAGCTAAGGTTTTTTCCATTATTTACCAAGGAAATTGGAGATGGCCCAGAATCCGCAATAGGGTCACTCAAGAGATAATCAGGAACACACCTGTTAAGCTAAAACCTGACAGTCTGAGGGATGATTATGTTGTTTGGTTGCCTCACCCAAGTGCCAAATATTTAGTTGTGAAAAAACCTTAGATCGCCTAGGTTTATAAATATTTGCTATTTTTTATCTTTTTAATTAATCAATCCACCATCGATAAATAAGCTAATCAAACGAACAAGGAGCAATAAAAAGATGAACGCAAAGATATACATGGAAAATCCTAAACTGGAAAAAAACCACGGGAATGAATCAAAACACTATACTCATTGTACGGTTACAAACAAACCTATACTTACAACCTAGAATCACTCTCAGTTGACCAAGGTTGATTGTCGAATCACTCGTTCACTGCACCTAGTGCTTGACTGCCGCTGCCTTGAATCCACAAGCCTTCCACTATCCTTCGGAAATCCACCAAAGGCCAACTCAAGTAAGTTGAATCAAAGATTGGAAAGACACTCCATGAAGTTAACTTTATTGCTTGATGATCAATTTATCATTATCTGTACTTCAAGAAACAAAACCGAAGACCCCTTGATGTATTCTTAGTTTTGGACATGTTTGGGGGCGGCTGTCATCTGTTCGGTAATCCCGAAAACCCAAGTGAGCCGCATATATATAAATGGAAGAAATCTGTCAAGTTGCTCGAGCACTTGTTAATGCTTTGCTAGAGTTGCTCGAGCACTATTTCTAAGAATCAATTCCATATTTCCACACCGCTGATTCTGTGATCCCCTTTCCTTATGCATCAGCTATAATCACGAATTTCCTTGATATCTTCCATCCTTTTTCCTTAATATAATTACATAATATAATTGATATCCTTTCCTAAAACAGATGCTCTAGAAAGGAAGAAAAAATAAGTTACAATGCAATTAACGGGATATAAGTCATAAAGGGATTTTGTCATGGGATTTGCCAAAACATGGACCTTACAAGTTGCATCTGCGTGGGAAGTTCTAAGAAGAAAACGACCAAGTATGCCATGGGCTTCAATTGTTTGGTTTAAGCAAATGGTCCCCCGGTGGGCTTTTGTGCTTTGGTTGGCTGTTCAATATAAGATGAGCACTAAGGATAGATTAGTAAGTTGGGGAATGCAGTTAGATGATATGTGCGATCTGTGCAATAACGCTAGGGAAACCCATCACCATCTTTTTTTCCAGTGCTCGTTTTCTTCTATAGTTTGGCACAATGTTTTGGGCACAACCTCCATACCTGGTATTCCTGATACTTTAGCTGATATTGTGGGATGGTTTGTCTGGAATGTTAAAAACAAGGATTTCAGGAGTTTGGTCCTCCCAAGCATGCTTGCAGCTACGGTGTATGGCATATGGAGGGAAAGAAACGTTCGAGTATTCCAAAATCTTACTACACATGTTGATATTGTTTCCCTCAATATTGTTAATTCCCCTAGAGATTTCCTGTGTTCTAGAAGGAAAGTTAAGAAATCATCTTTGAACTGATCGTTGGGAGCAAGCTGGAGGCTTCCCGATAGCATTTTCTTGGTATAAAGAGTTGATACACCTTAGATAGGCTGTTGTTTGCTTTGTTTCTTTTTTGGCCTCAAGTATGTTGTATAGGGGGTTTTGTTTTTATTGGGGAATGCCCCTTTTAGTTCTGTAATTGGTTTGTGCCTTTTTCAATGAAATGTGATATCAAAAAAAAAAAGTATGTGGGCTCCATCCACACGAGTTTGCAGTTTGTGTGGAGCCTACACACTTGTATATGTGGGTGTATATTTGGGTGTGGTCCTAAAATAATTGTTTTAAATTTTTCTAAAAAACAAAAATCAAAACCTACAGATCTATTTCTCCAGGCCAACACGTGTCCCACCCAGATTTTTAGCGTGGGACAAGCTCCACCCACTACCCATGTATACCCACGTCTGCCCCCCATGTTGCCCATTTGAAAGCAAAAAAAAAACAGTTAGCTTCAAGGGTTTGTTTTTCTAACGGGAGTTGGCTTCAAGTTTGCCCACACCATTGATTTATATATATTCCTACCCTTTTTTTTTTATAGGCATATATATTCCCACCTCCAAACTCTAATAGCAAATCCCACCTTCTTCGGAATTATCATTGCACGCAATTCAAACATTCATCCTCACTGATGAAAACATTTCTAATATTCGTCCCCCACTAATAATATTCGTCCCCCACTAATAATTTCCATGATATCACTCCATGGTTTGTTGCAAGAATTTGTTCATGGAAATTTAAGCAGCAAGTTCGGTTTTATTAATTCTTCACGAGAATTTGTTGGAGGATTTTTGAGTACCAAGTACAGGTCTAATTATTCTGAGAATTTGTTCATGAAGCAAATATCATTTGTTCAAAGGTTGGTTTCCATTTCCAAACTACGTACCTACACATTTACGAAGTTTTGATCACGGTGCTAGCTAGGCATATATTTGGCTGTGTTCTTTAGCAAGCATATTTGATTTAGTTCTTTGGCCCATGTACCAGTATTCTTCCGCTCCATTTGCTATGAGAAGTTGTTCGCGTAATTTTAAGTATGCTCCGTTTGTTCTAAGAATTTGTTCACAAATTTTTGAGCACCAAGTTCAGCGAGAATCTAATCATGGATTTTTTGGTACAAGTTTGACTAATTGTTATGAGAATTTGTTCACGTAGAGCATACCAAGGTTGGTTTTAATCTCCAAACTACCTACGCATTTAATTACTTTTTTTCTTACTAGCATTGTGCCCGTTTGATGCACAAGAAACAAAAAAAAAATAGCATGAACCCTTTTTTTTCTATTGTTCCGTGCATCGAACGAATACAACGCTAGTAAAAATACAGTGATATAGTGATATGAAGTAGTTTCATAAGGCCTTCTTATACTAATACGTAAATAGACTAAATTAGCCTTAAATTATAATTAATACGTGTTTAATAATTAATTCTGAGCTTCCTCTTAAAAATGAGTTTTCTCTTTGGTCATGATCATTTGAGTTATGCAATCGCAGCTAAATGAAGCTTGGCATATATGATTGCCTCAATGTAAACATATATAAAACTTGATGATTATTCCCAAAAAAAAAGTTACATTTCATTAATAACTATACATAAAACATAATTAATCTCTCATTATTGGGGCCTACTTTATTTAGAGAAATCTAATCGCATTAATTAATCAAGAAAAAGCTATTTCATAGTAGTATATAACTCTCATCATCTCAAAACCTCCATGTACAAACATATAGTTAAGGAACATGCGTACGCATGCATCACGTAATTTGCCTAGAACACAACTCTGTTGTTGGTAATCCAGAACATTCCAGAGAGGAGAGATCACGTGAGCCATTGAGATTGGAGTCTCTTCTACAATACTCGATCTACTGTATTAAAGTCGGAAGTACTTATGAGATAATCTGGCCTTTTCAAGATACTGCTAACTGGATTTCTCCTTCATTGACCGGCATGAAACCCACGCGCTTCTGCAAAACGTTGTCAATTGAAACATTATTAATATGACTAGCTTGAACCTCCCACATGACTTTTTTTTGAAAATAAAATTTTTTAAAAATGCAGCACTGAAATTTATACATTATGTTCCTATTTCCTACTCTTCTTAATTTTGTCACAAGATCGAAGAGATATCATCTGTATATATATATAAGTCACGAGAACAACAAAACAAGACACTAAATCAACTATGAGAGAATTCACAGCAAATATAGTACATGCATGCACACTAGAATCAATTCAGAAAAACAATCCTTTGTACCAAAAAACATAGAGGGAACAAAATGGTAACATGACTCTAGCTGAAAGAAAGAGAAATAATCAAATATAGCCATTGTCTTCGACAAAATTTGATCCCCTGACCTGAATTTTTGTCAATTATTTGCATCGATTGACAAACTTGTTAGTTTTCGTAATCTACATAAAATTTTAATTTTAATTGTTTCAAAGGGGTGAGAAATTCTGTGGATGAAGAAGCCCAAATCAAGAAATATAGCCCCTCATCCCCACGCGTAAGCATGAAACGGTTATGGGAGGAGCTGTAGGGATCAGTCCGAAGTGCACGCAAACTGGCTCAGGACGCTCTGCATTACCAAAAAAAAAGAAATATAGCCCCTATGGAAAACTCTCCAGTTTTCTATGTACAAAATACGGTCATCATGCACGTGCGGGAAAGGAAAAGGTCTAGCAAAAAGAGTTTAAAAAGTTAGGCCTCCAAAAGAAAAAATTAAAGAAAACAAAGAGCAGTCCAATACGGCGACGAGAGTCTTATCCAATTTGATTCTCCTCTTAGAAATTTTCTTTTCAAAATATTTGACTGTTTCGTCATTCTTAATTTTTTCGTCATTATTGATTTTTTATCGATTTTTTTCTTTTTATTTTTCACTTTTTAGATGTATATAACGTACTTGAAAAGTAAAAAGTTTGTTACAATGTCAGAAAAATTGACTAAAGACGAAAGATTACGTAAATCTGAACCTATAAATTTTTTTTATCTAAAAAATGACAACCAAACAAGATAACTTGTTTCTAATTACAAAATCAATCCGTAAGTACCAAAAAGAAAAAGGACCCAAAAAAAGGGTTGTCTCTTCAGAAAAATACCAGTCTGGATTCGGGGATTGTTTGGTGAAACTTAATCATTATTATTTCTCATAAAAGTTTCGGCCTATACAAGCTTTTGTTAGTGAGTGTCAAATTATTTTGAATTATGTATTCGTCTCGATGAAATGAGTCGGAAAGATAGAAAAAAAAACGAGTCAAACTTGAAAAAAGTTCGAATAGGACAAATAATCCAAACAATCTGTTTGGTTTAAGGTTACTTTTATCTTATAGTTAGTGAACTAACTTACACTTTTATTATAAGCTTTGCTTTTTAGATTCCTTCGAGATGAATAAACAATTAGAAAAAATATTACTCGAGAATAATAAAGTTCATACAAAATGGTGTTTTATGGAACATAGTATTTAACTAGCCACACCGGAGTTTTCCTTTGTGAAAAGAAGAAGTAATAGGGTTGTTCATAATGTCGCTCAAAAAGCAGCGAGAGGTCTTATATTTTTTACGTGGGAGTTTAGGCATCTTGTGTGTCTTCTTTCCTCTCTTCAAGAGATGGATGTCCTATTTGATGTATCTTTTCGTTATTTTGGTTCTATCTATAAAATCAAAGTCCTATCGATTGAAAAAAAAAAAAAAAAACCTTGGCTATAAATTGGCCCTCAAAATCAGGTGAAAGTGGAGTTGTTTTAGTGGATTTGTTACACTAGCTAGAAGGCTAGGGCTGTTGGCCTTTAGGGCTCATTATATTAAGGAATAGTATTAGCTAGACTGGGTAGGGTAGGGTATTTGGTAGATGATTCATTAATTTCCCACTTTTTTTTTTTTTTTTGTTGGTGGTGGGGGTGGGGAGGTGGTTGGGGTAAGTTTACAGAATTGGCTCTTATAAACACTAAAAATAAAATAGACAAATAAATAACTAAACCATATATAAAACGTCTCTAAAATTGTTGATGATGCAATGTAAAGCCGTTGAGTGATTTGGTACCTGTGAACAAGCAATAATATGGGAACATGCAAATTTGAGAGGATCTATTGTTCGCTAGATTTTGGTTGAATGATACTTACAAAATTAACGGAATATCGGACAGAGATATATCTGAACACTTATATTCAGACACGTTCAAAATTTTGTCCAGATATATTATGTGTCTCTTGGAATATTGCCATCCAAGTTCACCCACAAGAAAGATAAGAAAAGCTCATGTGTAAATTGAATTGAAAGAAAACATAAATGACAATGACCTTTTCTTTACCTACTGCATCTTGAACGTACGGCATGTTAGTTTCAGAAAGTTAGCGTGATTACAAGATATATATATATATATATATCCTAACGTGCCAGTGTAACATGAAATTTGGCTGAAAATCTGGGTCAAAATTAAGAAAACTTAGAAATATGGTAAAAACACGTATGCTATAATTTTTATTATCAGAAAACACGTATACTATATAATATGGTTGTTTGCATTCCAAAAAGCAGTTTTTTATTCAGAAAAATAAAAGGAATGATTGCAGGAAGAAAACGGAAGGTGTATGTATGCTAGAAGTCAAATTTTAGCTATGCTAATTATCTTGATATTCTTCAGTGAAAAATGATGTCAATAGCCCAGTTAATATGCCATGAATCATGGATGGAACAGAAACCTAGCTAGCTACTCGATCCCCTAAGTTTTGCATGAAGAAAGCGAAAATATTCACGCTAGAACTCCGCACATAAGTACTTAATTTTTAAGAATTTTGAGCGGAATACAGCATTTATGGCTTTTTGAGATTACGCAAATCTCTACTAACCATGGGGACGAATCTCACCATCAATTAGCAATGAGTCTATTTAAAATTAAAACAATGTCCGTCCTTAATAATTAATATATAGGAGTTTCGAATTTCGGATCTATAGAGTAGAACTTTTTAATTCTCGAATAGGAAGATATTATTATATCAAATGGGCTACATCGATCAAACTCTCTCACTTATTTGAGATTGAACAGTATGAAAGGAAATGCAAAAAGAAAACAAAACATCTCAAATCGATCTTGACCACTAAACCAACCATTTGGTTTAATTTGAGCCTCTCTTTTTTTCCCTGATCCAAATGGTATAACTTTTACTGATAGCTAGAAAACAACTCAGCATGCCAACAAAGATGGTTATCTTTCTCTAGAGAAGACAGTAACCACACACAGGATGTTTATCTTTCCATAGAGCTAGCCTTTGGTAATTGTATATTTTAGTAGTTATCTTAGTCTTAGCACAAGCTCATGATTAATCAAAAATTGTTATATCCCCAAAAGTCAAAACATTAATAATTATTAGTATGACTTTGTAAACGTAAACATGCCCCATGAAATGGACAAGTGTCTAAATTACAAAAGACGGAAATTACAAACCTCACGGGCCTTGAAACCACCTTTCCGATGCGATTGCTGGTGGTGCAACAACGATCCCTCACCGCCACCCGCCGCCTTGTTTGCCAAACAAAACCCAACGATTTTCTCGGCGGCCTCGGCCTCGTCCCTACTTTCCTTCATCAGCTTATCCACCTCCGCCTTGGGAAGCCTCATTTTCACCCTCATAGCCCCTGCTTCCTCCCCTGCTTTATTCGACTCCTCGATCCCGATTCTAATAGGTTTCATGCCCGAAAGGTCGGAAACCGATCTCCTTGACAGCATGAGACTCTCCAGCCTGTCCTTGGCCGTCATGTTGATCCCGGACCGGACCCTCCTTGGGCCCTTCTCCTCTTGAAAACTGGGCAATTCCACCAGGAAATAGAGCCTCCTCGGCTTCAAATCATGCCACGGTTCCAGGGGCTTGGCCCTGACACCGAAATGCTTCACCGCCTCCGACTCTAACAAGACGTGCCCCGCATAGTCCTTCACTACATCGCCGGCTTTCACCGGCACCTTCAACTTGATCGTCTCGCCATTTAACTTCATGACTTTCACGGTCTTTCCCCGACCTAAGGTGTTTCCCATTGTTCTTTTCCCCCCTTAAGGAAAAAAAAACATGTACAATCTCAACTCTCGTTGGTCGGTACCCTTTTTTGTTCCCCTAACGTTAGGATCTCTGACCACATGACATGGGGGTTGAGATAGAGATGTAGTTTATATGGGTAGTAGTTTTTGGTGTTATTAGGGAGTATGGGTCAAAGAAAGATTGCAAATTTTGAAATTCAGCAAAAGGGTTTGACAAACAGAGGAAGGTAGTGCTTATCACAAAAAACAGAGAAAGGTAGCATCTGACAAGTAAAAAGGTTGTTCCCACTGGGAAACCACATAATCAATTATTCATGGTATCATCATTTCATTTTCTTACTTAATTATTCATGGTATCATCATTTCATTTTCTTACTTAAGCACCAGAGGTGGAGCCAAGATTTCAAACTAAAGAAGCTAAACTAGGAAAGAAATTTTTCAAGGACGATTTTTATTTTATTTTATTGAGTTTTTATAAAAAAAATGGATTTCGTAAACAGAAAAATTGGTCTCGAGATTATAATATGATATCAATGACAAAGCGAACAACACCATACTTGGATCACAACAGGAACAAGATTTAGTAGTCTCTGGCTCCATTCCTTTTGCAACTAGAGAATTTGCCCTGGCTGATGTCATAGGTGTTGGTTTACGACTCTTTTAGTCTTTTTGAACACTTTTATGTATGCCGTTTATCTGGCTTATTGACGTTGATCATCTGAGTTAATGCATTAATTTCCGTTCGACCGAAAAAAGAAAAGGAAAAAAGATAAAGCGGTATTATCATTCGGTAGATGAAAAGGAAAAAAGATAAAGCGGTACTCCGTTTGGTTCAACATCCTGAGAGTTACTTTTAACTCTGAACACAGTTTTCAATAAATCTCTCTCTATCTCTCTCCACTTATTACCACTCCAACTCTCAAAAATATTTTCTAAAATGTAAACCAAACAAAGCCGCTTCGGCAGATGATCCACTCTTAGTGTGTTTTGATAAATCATTTTGGAAGAGCAAATAGTTCATAGTTGTCCCCATACATTTCAACAATGAGCAATGTCTATCACTTGTCACCGATGTCTTAGTATCACCATTGTAATATGGTACTACTACGTACTCCGTCTCCCATTTGTTTACTATCTACGGGATACCATGTCATTTTACTGTCCAAACTAATTTTTGACTTTTTTCTGGCACCGTTCGAAAGAAATCCTAAATTATTCTCTAAAGCACCTTAATTCTTTAGGTCAAAATGAGTACGACTTTTTATAACAAGCAAACAAAACGAGACGAGATGAGTCGAGTAATTATTTCCCCATATCGGATCCTTTCACTGTCCATCCCCAACTAACTAATTTGTTCGTTTTCCATGGAAATTAACGGAATATTCTGCGTCCACATGCATTTTTAGAAAATTTCTTCTCCATTTGGTTAAACTGTAGGACCGGTACGAAAAAAGGCCGCGATTAGTGGTGGACTATTCTAGGATTAAACTAATACGTACTAATAGTCTTAGTCTTGTTTGGTTAACTTCGTTTCAATTGAAAAAGATTCCGCCGGTGTGTGGATTCAAGATTTCGTTCCAGATTCCATGTGCCGGTGTCTTTTTTGAAGATCTACGTACCGGTTTTTTTCTTCTGGTTTCGGGTAATGAGGAGTATCCCGGGCCAGCTTAGGCGCAATTCGGACTAATCCCTACAGCCGTTTCATACGCTTATTCGTGAGGGTGAGATAGACCCAAGAGTAGTTAGCAAGGAGCATCGAACCTGAGACCATATATCTTTTATTTTATTCTATTGAGACTATTATGATATGAATTAGAGTTACTTCTTCTTTTTTCTGAGCAAAGAACATCATTATACATGATGAGAATTAGGGTAACTATTGATTCTGTGTTATTTAGTTATTTGTTCTTTGCAGCCGAAAGGGATATCTGCGGTAAGTCGTTTTGTAATGCGTAAATTATGCACAGCTGCTTCATGAACGTAAATTGTTGCATAGTGCACCATTCAGATCAGATCAGATTATCTATTTTTGGCTTGTAAAGTTGAATGTCAATCACACCATATAATTTGTTACGTAATACACATTTAAATTAAGACCCATTGTATACAATTTGAATATGAATTAACACACACATAGTAGCTAGTCAATCTTGATATTCGGCTCACTTTATTGGAAGTCCAAAATTTTCAACTCTTGCATGTGTTTGGTTTGGAAATGAGATATCATTGACTCATGCATGTTTCTCATGCACCATTCACGGATGATACGAATTAGGGCTTAATTTGCTCGAGCAGCAAAATGCAAAAGAAATAAAACGTAATGCTTTTGTTCTTTTCCCGTCTTTGAAAAAAATATTTTACAATTTGCACGGTTCTCACTAACTTTCTTTATTTATCTTTCTCCACTTATTGCATCAAAAAGAATTTTCAAATTATAAGTGCAATAATCGAGAATACATCTGTTGATTGAAGACTACATGAATCCATGTAGAAAGAAAAGTCCCACTCAAACCCAAGTCTAGAAAAAGATAATACCTAACAAGCGATAGAAACATAATATTTGTCAATGCGTCTGCACACTTGTTGGCTTCCTGGAAGATATGTGGAATCCTACATTTAAAACTTCGTAACAAATCCCTTTTGGAGCCGAACTACCAATATTGCTGTAATAACTCTTAATTTTTAATAAATAAAAATTTGTTTTATATTCGAGTTATTATTTAAATTGCTTCAATTGCTTTAATTTTCTTTTATTTTCTTGTAGGTTGTCATAATTACACTTTAGCCCTTCAAATTTCGTTTCTTGACTTTAAGCCCTACTTGGCAAGTCTTGTTAACTTCTAACCGGCTTATTGGAGAAACTGAACTAGGAAATCACCTAGTTACTTTTCCCTAACCATAGATGGACCTTTTTGCCCATCTTTGAACCTTGTGAACCTTTTCAACCCTAGACTAGAAAATTATTTATGTATTTTCTTTTATTATTTTGGTATTTTTCTTTATCCATTGGATGATAAAAGTTAGGGGAACTTTTATCCATTGGATAATAGAAACCCTATTCTTTATATTAAAGGTATTCATGGTAAGATTTGATTAAGTATTAATATCTATATAAAAATAGAATTGTATAATTGTTTAAAAGGACATTTTGGTTATTTTAACATTCAAATTTCCTTATTTCTTGTCCTTTGTACAATAAATACTAGGGGATTTATTGTCCATTGGGTAATAAGGTTAATCTTCCAACTAAATACTAGGATTTAATAAACTAGTCATTTTCTAAATCCCCATGTGATGTTGTACCTATATTATATTATGTATGTACTTATTGGATTTAAAGCCTAAGATTTTCTAGGTACCTTGGTATTATTTTTATATTGGGGTTTTGTACCCAATTGGATTAAGTTAATGGGGAATTGATCTACCTAGATTGCTTAGTACCTATGTATATATAATATATGTACTAGGATGAATATATATATACATATATATATATATATATGACTTAGTACACGTGTTAATTAAGTTGTTTAATGGGAAAATCTTAGCCTTTAAAATCTCCTTGACTCAAGTACCAAAAGTACCTATTATTTTATGTGTTCTTGTACATTGTGTGTGTGTGTGTATACTAGAGCAAGGGAGAGATAGGGAGAGAGAGAGGAGGGCCGAGAGAGAGAGAGAGAGAGAGAGAGAGAGAGAGAGAGAGAGAGGGCCGAGAGAGGAGAGAGAGGGAGAGAGTGATGTGTGTGCTTGTGTTGCTCACTCAACCTAGTCTATCTCTTTGGTCATTGTCTCACATAACCCTAGTACAATCAAATCTAGATTTTCCTTACTCTTTCATTTATAAACAAGTCTTCTATGAACTAGTCAAGACTAGAAACCCTTAGCATAACCTAGATTTGTCCTAGCAAGGAAGAAGAAAAAAGATTTATTGTCCTCACCATGATCTTCTTACATCCTTTCAAATCTAAGTTAATATATATCTAACCTCCATTGTCCTACTTTGTACAATTATCAATTTTTAAACTTGTACAATACTCCTTTCTACCACAAATCTTCCAAGATTAAATCCAAAGGACTAACCTAGCCATACAAGCCTAGAAACTAAACTTTGATCTTCCTTGAAAGCTTGATTTTTGGAATAAAAAAATGAGATATGGAGAGAGAGAGAGAGAGAGAGAGAGAGAGAGGGCCGGCCTTGAGAGGGAGAGGGAGAGGGAGAGCCTTGCCTATAAATAGCAAGCTCACTCCAAGCTTGAACTCACATTTTCACACTTTGCTCTCACTTCTCTCTAGAAATTCTAAGTGTTCTTGGTTCAAAAGTTCAAGTTTTCTTGAGTTTCTTGAAAGTTTTTGAGAGCAACCACCAAACCACTTCCAAAACCACCTCTAGATCTCTAAAATAGCTTAGTTTAATTAGTAAGTTGTTTCTAGGAAGAGAAAAGTTCATCTCTCTTCCTTTCGAAGCAATCCGGAGCCGTCAGGCTGCCAAATCACCAAACCGACGACCAATTATCCGTAGCCAACCACCGCCAAGAAGTAAGGTAGAAATCCTAGTCCATTAACTTTACGTATATTATCGAAACGTATGTTGGAAAGTATACTGTCCCTAGTTCAAAGATTCCTAATCGTTTTCCCTAAATAGTTAAGGTTATCTATCGGTTATAGTAGTTGGAATGCATGATTATCAAATTTATTCTTGCTAATGGAAGTATGAGCATGTATGTATGAATTGCTTGTATTGCTTGTCTTGTTGTTAAGCATAAGTGATTCTCACTCCAAGGACGTCCGTACAAGTGGCGTTATACTTTAAATCTTGTTTTGAGCATGCTAAATAAATATGGACTAATTATGTTTACGATTGTAGAAAGTCCTACCACGGAAGTCGATGTATGAAAACGAGACACGAGAATCAAGAAGGTTAGAGACATGACATATAGGGTTTGGTTAACAAGGAAGAAAATGTCACGCTCTCAATTTTCAAGTAAATAAATAAACCATTTCGATAATGACCCTCGCATAAGATATATAATACCCAAAAGGGAGTTCCCACCAGTTTAATTTACAAACGAAGTCCCCAAATTTAATTAAATACATTTTTGGCACCACGGCCCAAATTAACTTACATACAGCTATGAACAAGTTATTAAATTACAAACGGTTTAGCCAAAGGAAAATCAAGATGAATTAGCGACAAAATTATCTTTAATAAAAGTAAGCAATATACAAGAGGATCAAATAACTAGTCTTCATTAGCTTCCAAGTTGTCTTCCAAACTGAGTATACGATGCAATGCAAGCTACTGCCAAGCATTTAAAACCTGAAAAGAAGAATTTTGTTGAGTTACACTAGCCCAGTAGGAAATTTTATACTCAAGTTATATGTAAATGGGATGAAGCATGCGATAAGTGAGAATGAGTTTCAATTAAAGGACATTAGATACAAGAGAGGTTACCAAAATGAACAAATGATTAGACTTTGGGATTTCGAACATCTTAGAGGTAACCTTAACCATCAACACGTCGACTAGAAGTAGCATTTAAACTTATATCAGCCAAACAAATAACAACAATAGTGCAACCATCTCATAACCTTTTGAATAAAAGCCACAAATCACTTCCTCATTTCATACCATTCACCATAGAGCTTTATTCCATAAAACTTTCCTTTTTGATTTCCAAAATAACTTAGAGAAAACTCAAGACCATCACAGGTCAAGCTCCGTTGATTCGCTCAAGAATACCGGAGGGTTTTTAGTAAAAATCCTCTTTTCAAAATCCAAATCCTTTCTTTAATAAAACCTTGATAGAATTAACCATTCATTCTCTCTTTCAATAGCCACGATCCCAAGAAACAAACAATCCAAATTTCAACATAAACTTCTAAAATCAATCAAACTTCTCTTCATCCGGGGGAGACATTCAACTGTATTACCACCCCATGCGTGACAGTGAATTCTCTTCACCCGGGAGAGATATTCAACTGTGTTACCACCCCTTGCGTGACAGTGAATTCTCTTCACCTGGGTTTCCGCATTACCACACCTTGCGTTGCGGGCCCTCTAGAGTCCTCACATTACCACACCTTGCATTGCGGGCCCTTTATTCAAATTCTCAATTCAAGCATACATACATGTAAGCCATCGTTCAATATACAAGCAAGTAACATTTCCCAAATTCACATTGTAATACAAACTCGTAAACATGTCACATCGTACATTAATAATTACCTTAAGTTCATGTCATTTCTCTAAGTGTATCACAACGTCCTTCTCTACATATCGAAACCACAATCGACTTCTCGACGCATCACCCGCTGGGTTTTAAACCATAATCTTATAGAGCGAGTGTCAAAAGAACTTATGGAGCTCAACAAGACGAGACACGAGGATACGAGTCACAATACTACCCATCGGATCACTAGATAAGCTCATGTCTACTCCTAACTCTCACCACTTTATCCCTTATAGCCTATAGTACTTCTATCGCCCTTACGGTACATTCCCTAACCAACGCCGTTGATATTATGCTTTAAAGAGTGCTAAAAGACAACATCAAATAACGATTCATTAGGGCATAAACAATTATGCTCAAGAGTGACTTAAACATATCCTAATCATATAAGGAATCATAACATGGGTCAAGAACAACCTTAGGAATAGCCACGGACATCGGCGGAGTGACCCACCTTTACTCAAATGGTCATAACTTTTTGTGTACTAATTGGTTTAAGATTATTTCAGTGGCAAATGAAAGCTAACTTCAAGACCTTCGAATCGATATAAAATTTGCATGAATCGGACCTCGGACGAAGAAGTTACAACCGTTTGAAGTTGGGCTAAAACCCAGAAAGCAAGCAGAATGTTCCAGAGAGGGGAGGGATCGATCCCTCCTCTCTTGGGGATCGATCCCCAAGGCAAAAACTCGGGTTTTGTCCAGATTTGAATGAGGGATCGATCCCTCATACTTGGGGATTGATCCCTAGGTGATTTTCTGCAGATTCCGACAGCCTTTCGAAGACACAAAGGTTGATGATCTAAACTCGATTAAAGCATGAAATCAACTCATAAACACATAGAATGAGTAAGAAATCTCTACCTCAATGATCAAAGATCGAAGTTCCCACGATTCGAGCAAGCCCTAGCTCCAAAGACTTCAAAACCAAGCGAAATACACCTCCTCCGAGCTTGAACGAACACAACACGTGGCCTAGAACACTTGAGGAAGACGATTTGGTGGAAGATCTTGGTGGGTTTCAAGTTGGGAGTGAGTTTGAGGGTGGAGGAGTAGAGAGAGAGAGAGAGCCGAAGGAGAGAGAGCAAGAGTCGGCTGGAGAGAGAGAAATAAGGGAGACTTTTTATCTCCTACCACACACACACACCCCTTTTATACTAGCAACCAACTCAATCACACTCACACTCCCTCAAATAACAATTCTATCATTTAAGCCCCAAATCAAATAAACTCACAAATTTCTCTTTTAATCGATATTCTAGCATTTATAAAACCTTTAAAACATTTTCAAAAAATACGGGTCTCTACAGAAAATGTGTTTTCGAGGAAGGAAATATTTTTGACACTACATAATGACCATTTTTGGGGGCATTATGTGAGTTGTGTGTGTGTGTGCCAATGGGAACCTAGGACGGCGGAACCATTGTGAGGATACTCGGGAGCCCGGAACGGCGGAACCGAGGTTGGGTGTGTGGCTTGGTTATCCGTGGAGAGGAGCCAATGCAATTGTATGCCAATGGGAACCTGGGACGGCGGAACCATTGTGAGGATACTCGGGAGCCCAGAACATCGGAACCCATGTTGGGTGAGTTAAAAAGGGGTTTTTTGAAAAAAAAAGAAAGTGGAAATAATTACACAGTCTACGATGAGTCAGAATAAACGAACACCAACGTTAGTTTGTATAATGAACGTGGATTTGATTAACTATTTTGTCAATATGCATAATCTATGTACAATCGTTGTGGTTATGATCTTTTGTTCATAAGTTAAGGGTTAGTGAGTAGTAATATACTATTGAGCCTTCGTAACTCATGGTGTTACATTTGTGGTGACCCTGGCATATTATATGGGTGACGACGCCGGTATAATATGTCAGATCTGATAGATGAACATGACGAACTCTTCAACTTGGAGGCATTCGGAGCCGAAGAACTCGCTAGGATGGAGGAACAAGCGGAGTAGTAGCTAGAAACCTTAGTTCCCTATTTTGTGTTTAAATACTCTTACGAGAATTAAGTTATAATAATGAGCAGTGAATCTCTTTAAGTTTTATAATAAATTATTCTTTTAACGTACCTATTAGGGGCGTTACAATTGCAAAGGAGATCAAATTCTATTGGTCACTAAAATGATACTGGCTAGATCAATGCAACTCGTACTAAAGATAGGTAACTCTCATCGACTTACTACCTCTATAATCCTGTTTATTTTCTATTTGTTTCGTTTTTGTCTGGTGGTAGATAACAAAAACTAGAAATTAAACAAATGAAGAAAATGACCTAATCTCAAGATAGAATTTACCAAGAGAAATGGAAATCAGAAAACTAATTTAGAAAACATTTATCGTAGCTAGCTCTTCGATCTTTTTCTTTAAGGTTTGCAATTAAAAAGAGCAATTAAGATCGAATTTTGCAGTGCCAGCAGCCAGCTAATTACCTGAAAGGTGTGAAAACATGTGTGTTTTCATTCCCTATTTCTTGTGCCAAATCCATCCCCAACAGCTTCCTCTCATAAAGATGACCAATTTTTCCCCCGGTCCCCAGTAAACAATCAGCAAAGTAGGTAAAGAAGCTGACCCAATTGGGTGAAAAGAAATGTTTTTGCCTGAATTAATTGCTGCTTTCCGGCCACTTTCTACTTTTTCTAAAGTTGGAGCTTCTTGTTCAATAGGAGCAATACAAATCCATTACAGTATCAACAACATGATTGGAGTACTTAACTTGACCTGATTGGAGTACTTAACAGAATATTAAGCTTACCTTTTTGCTTTTGTTTAATAATTCAGCCAAGTTAGTACTAAAGTTTGAGCTGAGTGGTGGCTTGAATTAACCTCTTAAGTCATAGTTTACATACTACTGCTTACAAAATTAGACAACTTCTCGAAAACGATTCGCTATTCCTCACTTAAAAGAGATTCTGTTGTATTTGGATCTCAAGTAGGTGAGGGTTTTTTTATAGTAGTAGAACAAAATTGGTAACCTCCCCATTCTCTGATTTCCCTTCCAGATGTTCCTTCATGCCCCTAGATTTAATCGATGTGCGCGTAAAGTTAACCAGCCGACACCTGAGGTATTGAAAAAATAATTTAAACGCAGGTCAATCGTGGTCAAACCCTTCACCCTTCAGGTGGTAGAGTATTGCAAACAGTACAGCCTGTGATGAAATTTACAAAAATGAATAAATTTACAAAAATGAATAAATGTGCCACATATGGCCACATGAAATTTACATATATAGATGAATAATGATTCTCATCCGGATTGCGTTTTTTCCAATTAGATCATGAGGGCATGCCAATATTACAGAGATTTATAGTAATCCATTGCTAGTTATTGAAACTCACTTTAAACCATCACAAATTAAACAGGAGAAAACCCAATGTCAGCAATTTGTTCTTGTTTTATACATATGGGATGATCTGCTGTCGAGTTGACAGCATTCAGGAAAAAAAAGAGAGGTCGCGACAATATCACAATATCACTAGTCATTGGTTTGGACAGAATGTTAAACACAAGCTGACATTAGCAGTACGAATAAAAAGTTCAACAAGGGAAAAAGGTGAACATCTTGCTGATAAATACTATATTTCAAGCACTTTTAAGTGTACAAGTCCCCAACGGTAGGACAAAGAGAAGAGCCAGAAAGTAAAGAACTAATCACCAAACAACAGATTCAATGGAATTTCATCACACCTGTAAAGACGAATAAAGCTATGAGAATAAGTTATTCTCAAGCTTCTGTACTCGGTTTTCATACCCAGAACAGAAAACGTGTAAAGAAAACAAAGAAAGCTCTGAGAACATATTGTATTCTCATGCTTCTGTACTCAGTTTTGATAACCTGAACAGAACTGTATAACGCTAATTGTCGGGAAAAAACGAAGAATATGAAACAATTACAGTTTGGCAGAAACAAGTTATCTGCGGAAGTAAGCCTGTTAGGGCTGCGACAGCTTTCGAAGATGCTCCAACAAGGAAGTAGCCTTTCTCTTCGCCCTTTCAGTGCCACTCTTGGCTAGCTCAGATAGAGGTATTACGGCACCAAGCCTACTTAAACACCCAAGATTCTCTGCGTCTCTCTTGCACAAAGAAAGTAGAATGGCAGCTGCGTTCTCTTTGTTACGCGGCAATCCTGTCCTCAAAAGATCAATCAAGACCGGTATTGTGCTAGCTTTTACAATCGCAACCTTAGCCTCTTGGTAGCTAGCAAGAACTGATAGTATAGTCAAAGCTTCATCCACCATGCAATTGCTTGAATTACTAAGCATTTTCAATAATGCCGTAATAATCCCAGCCCTCACAGCTCTTCCCTTGTTTCCTTGATAAATGCACAAATTAAACAGTGCTGTTGCAGCATCTTTCTTCCCTCTTGTGCTTCCACTCTGGAGCAATTCTACCAAAGCTGCTATCGCACCGGATGCGCCAATGATTATCTTGTTTTCATCTGCAAGCGACAAGCTAAAAAGGGTTGCCGCTGCATTCTCTCTTGCTTCCATGCTTCCAGCTCTAAGGACTTGTACGACAGATGGAATGGCATTAGCAAGCATTATCAACCCTTTGTTGTTTTCGTATATAGAGAGGTTAAGAATAGATGTCACAGCATTTTCTTGAGTTAAACCGTCCTCCGCTGTTAACAAGTTAACCAACAGTGGAATAGCTCCTGCCTCTGCTATTAGTATCCTATTATCAGTGCTTCTTTTGGACAGTGACCGGATTTCGGCCACTGCAGCCCTTTGTTCCTCAATGGACCGGCTTGAAAGCTTGCGAACAATTGCTTCAATGGCAGGTATGTCACCGCTAACATCACGGAATGATCCATCACTCTTTTTAATCCGCCCATTTATCAATGTTGTTGGCTGCTCAATATTGTGCTTAGCACACCACTGGGTAACTAGACTCCTCAATACATAATTTGGCGTAAGAGTGTGATTTTGGAGTTTTTGCCGCGTTTTTGGGCATGTTGTGTTGCCACAATCTATCCATCTTTGTATGTAAGCTCTCTCATATGTCTGTATAATTAAGGGCAGATAAGATTATAAGGCAGGGCAGGCATTATGTTTTGAACTTAAAAGAATCAATTCGTCAAAATGCAATACAATTAATTACATGATGCTAACTTATATGGACTTAAAAGAATCAGTTTGTCAAAATGCAATACAATTAATTACATGATGCTAACTTATATGGACCATACCTGCCCAGTAGCAACAATCACGGGATCCCTCATTATTTCCAGAGATATTGGGCAAAGAAAATCATCAGGAACAACGGGGGAATCAGCCTTTTTACTCTCCTCCAAGCTATTGTTGGTTGTGTTTAATTCCCCACTTTCATCAACACCGTTTTGTTGATGCACCTCAGTTGATGCAGACGAGTTCCTTGGCATCTCCGATTCATGACTTATTTGATTAGCATTATGGCGTTGTGAACCATTTCCTTTGGGAACAGGAGCCACCCTGACTTTGACTTCATGATCAATGTTGCCTATGTTTTCTACATGCAAGGTTCCCATTACCCTGCGGTTGAGTGGTTGCATATCAATTTCTTGGTTTAGTACTGGTTGGGATGAGGCACGGGACAGGGTTGTCGAACGCCCACCGTATCTTTTGGTGGCTCTTTCCAATTGTGCTCTGACCAATTCAACCTGGAAAATTACAAATTAAGAAGAATATCAACCAGTGTTGAATTAAGCCAAGTTAGAACCACCATATGAAGTCACAAGTCCTACCTGCTCCTGAACCTCCTCTGAGATGTCAAACTGGTCATATGGTAAGTTTCCCAATGTTTTTTCTAGCTTCCAAGTCACACATTGAAACTGAAAGGCAATCTTCTTGGCAGGAACATCCTTGAAAAAGAAAGGGACAGAATAAATTAAATGGACAAACAATAATACTTTGCGAATGAGCATAACTAAAAAATATTGCATCCAGCCATCAACAAGAAGTTTCCTATTTTACAAGTTGTTTCGAAATCAGATGTTCGTTCTTACTTCAGAATTCTCTATAACCACTTGAAAGAATGAATGTTAAGCTGCACAATCTCCAAAATCACTCATATAAAATCCAATTTACGGTAAATATGCAGACTCTAACCATTACACATATATACACACAACAAAAGGAAAAACATACAAATATCACACTCAATGAAAACCAAGGATGAAAATACACATTGGTCCTGAGATTGGATTCATCGAAGGGAAATGATTCACACTCCCTTTTTGTTCTTTTAGTGAAAAAATAAACACACGTTCAACACTAAAAAACAAAAAAGGGAATGTGGATATCAAAAAAAGGAGTGAAAATCACTCCCCATCAGATTGTGCTTTAGTAGATCATAGACCTTCCCGTCAATTTGAATTCCTTGTCTCACTTGAACCCAACCATGTCATTGTCAGAAAGGACGTATCATTCTGAAGCTATGCTTAAGTTGGAAAGTGCTACAAGATGTGCTTGAATTCGCCAATAAAAAAAAAAAAAAACTGCATGAACTCAACCAACAAAGTTTTATAACAAGAGGAAAACGCTAAGGTGGTTTGGCCACTTTCAGGAAGTGGAAGCATCCATAAATGCATCAGAACGGAGAAGCAATTTCATCCAAGTTGAAGAATTGAAACGATAAACTAAAAGTTCAAAAAACAACGAAAAAGGTAATAATCCCTCATGATTAGCCACTTATGTTCTCTTATGGAGAAGTAGTTGGTGTATACAGATCATGTACCTGTAGTAGGTGGGGTGAATTGGTTGAGTTAGGGAAACCATGGAACGTAAATGATAACTGAATGAATCTAAACCGCTCCAATCAAAAGAGATGAAAACTAGATGGAGCATGATTTTAGAGATGAGTAAAACAATGGGAAGGATACAATTGCGAAGTGCCCAGCCCATTACAGCTCGGTGGCTGAAAGATTTGTAATTTGAACTGACCATGAACTGGCAGGACCAAATGTGCAAAAGGACCATTCCATATAGAATTCACAAAATCTAAATGGAAATATCATACATGTTGTATCTAGCTAAACTATAGAAACAAACTCACTTTTGCCAGAAAACCACATCATACATGGTGGTTGTCAAAAACGTAGTTGATAGATCTGTCTATGAACTTACGATTTTGCAAAAACCACCTAGTATTGCTCACCAGATAAAGGAAAAGAAGACTTAGCAACATCCCAACACCACCACAACTTCTTGCGCTCACTCTTTCTCACAATTATGCAACTATGGCGAAAATCAGAGTAAGGACATCACTCGGTTCAACAAAACCTAGACAAAAAACTGGAATTGAAAGTCAACCCAAAACTGGAATTGGGGTCTTCTACATGAATCCTTATCTAGTGCATTGTGTCCTGTGATATCCAAGAAACCTAGGTCTTCTTGAACTGACACTTCTAAAATCACTTTCGGCATATTCCTCTCCTTACTCCTCAGTACTTTCATCTCCCATAGCCATATCACTCCTCCTAACTACTACATCAACCGATCTACAATAGGCATGTCCAAACCACCGGAAGAAATCTCTTCTTTCTCATCTTATCTTCTATCGGTCATATCCCTACTAATGTGCAAAGATTTCCCTTTCATTTCTATCTCACAAAGTCTTAAAATACCAAAAAATTACAACTCTTCTCGTTATCACATCATCACACAGCCAGATTTTCACGAAACTACTAATCTTCAAAACTCAACATACACAATTGCCATCATGATTGTGCTCCCCAGGTTTCGATTTTATGTAAAAACCACGCTGCTCGAGCGTCCTATTGGCACGGTATGAAGCTCCATTCTATTCAGTGTTACGCACAGAGGTTTAACTTAGAACTACACGGCAACAGTAATGTTCGCTTAAATCACTACATTCGTATGTATAAACGTACAAAATATGAATGTAATCCAGTCAAGTAAGGCTTACAGAGGAGATCTTCGAGTCGAAGTTATCAGCAGCCGTGAGGAGCCGTTTGACGGCCTGAATTGTCAGCGTCAGATCGGAGAACCAACTAAACGACGGCGAAGAAGACGCCGCGGAATCCAACGGCCGAGAACTGGCCTCGAAGTCCCTAATCTCGTCGAACAAATGAGCCAAGAGCGCGACCCTTCGCGACAGATCTGTGCAGTCCTTCTTGAACCGGCCGCCGAACCCAGCCTCGGACAGCTGCGCCACGTCTCGGACGAGGCGCAAGGCGTCGCCGGCGACGGACGCCGCGTCTCCACCGGCCATTATCGTTGGCGGAGGAGGTGGTGATTAACTTGTTTCGTCGCTTTGTGTGTCCCGTTGGTAGAGTTTCGAGACGGAGCGGAGTTACTATCATTTATGAGGAGCGGAGTTTAATGAGTGGGAAAATTGGATTAATATAATGGGCGGTATGGTTGAAGGTTGAAGTACTACTATTAGTAAATATATATTTTTATATCTTTGGAATCAAGCCAACTTACGTGCATCTAAAACTGCAATTCAACGGAGCTATTTGTGAGGAGCTCATGGCTCAGCTAGAATCGTTTAGTAATTGAGCTGAGATTAACACTCAAAAATTTGATTTGGCTCGTAAAAGTTCGGTTTGTTTGTATTGATTCGGTTCGTTTAAAGAGTCTCGTTAAATAAATTAGCTTGGATCGGTTCTTTACAACCAAGCTGAACTTGAGCTCTAGTTTTAAGCTCATTTAGTAACGAGCTAAGTTTGAACATTACGAAGCGCTCGAGTTTTAGGCTTGTTTAATAAACGAGTTGAGCTTGAACACTACGAAGCTCAGCTCGTTTACACCACTACGCCCAGCTCGACTATTGTTGGGAAACCAATCCCATAGCCAACTTGCGGCGGCTCCAATTAAAGCTCTATATAAACAACCTAGAATGACTTTATAACACCCGTAAGGTTTCGAGCCTGAGATCTCCGGAGGGAGCCAACCCTTAAAGACCTTGACACTAGGGCAATCGCTTTGAGTTTATGGTTGAAGTAGTATTAACTAAGAGTTAATTAATTGGATTTGGGAGAAGAAAAACTAATGACCGAGATTCTCGGGACGAAGTTGAGAAGACAGAGGAGAAAACAGGGCGAGACAGTTGGACGGAGAATATTGTGAATTGGATACAGAGGGGAAAATAACTAACCCCCGCCACCTCCTTTTTTTATTTATTTTTAAGATAAGAAATAGTTGAGGTTTGTGGGTACTGGATTGTCAAGAGCTGGGATTAGATAAATGTGTTTGCGATTAGCAATCATTGACTATCTGAATAAGAAATTTGGGAGGCCGTTTGATTGACCGGTTATGAGTACACCCGCCGGTTGGATTATATAATTGAGGTGACCAGGTATTTAGCATTTGGATAATATATTTACGATCTGAGTTACAAATGAGTTGGATATATGATCTCACGAGACATGAGATATAGTACAATATTATAGGGTATGGATTTATGATATTATTCATGCGATCGCTGTTGATGAGATTGTATATTTGGTGGAATTTTTATATTTATTCATCGTTAGATTCGTTAAATAAATGGACTCATATAATAGAGCGGAGTTCTATAAGCCGACATGATAATGGTTATGACTTTTTCTCCTCTCTGTGTACATTCCAATTTGAAGGTTATGGAACTTTTAGAGCATGTTCAAAGAAGGCAGCAAAATGAAACTTATATATTAATTTAAAAAGTAATGTCACCACATATGAAAATACTCCAAAAAATACTTTAAGATCGAAAGTACTCTACGCATTTTTAGTTTAGCTTTCTCCCTCTCCAAGTTTAAAAAAAAAAAAAACCCCAGAAAAATAACTCTTAAATTTCTAACTAAAAAATACAGTTTAGAGATATTGGTGAAAAATTAATTCAGTTTTGAAAATGTGGGTGCTTAAAACACAAAGATCAAAATAAAACAGAATCGGAGAGTGTGCTGTGCAGCCCGTGCCACACAGCATGCTGCCATCAAAGTTTGAAGAGCCCTTTAAAATGCACTTACTCCAAGTGTTTGTTCAACTTGGTACAGGCAAGAGTCATAAAAAAATATAGACCAATGATATAAAAATTTACTTTCTCCCTTGGAGTTGGCTCTAAGTTGTGGTTAATTATGAGGTCCAATATTGGTTACGTAGTTAGGCTATGGTCGTTGCAAGAAGAAGTACTTAGCATCATTTGCAAGGTTATAAAAGAGATGGAAAAGTGTGGACATGCAAATTCGAAAACAAATACGGAGTATATATGTTCGGTGCTGTACGTACCTAGTCTTTCATTATTTTGTAAAATTAATGTGCATCAAATAAAAGTAAATTCATCAATGCTAGATCTGGACTATTAAATCAATAACAATATTCTAAAGACATTTTTTAGGGACACAAACATATATTCATAATCAAACACTACATAGTACACAGGATCCAAATGATCCGAACAAAACAAGAAAAAACAACAATAAAATATAAAATCATGCCAAATTTGTTAGCCGCGTTGGAGACCACTAATCCGCTCGTGGATGTCACTGGAGGAAGATGGAGGATTTTATCGGCAAATAGAGCTCAACGTCCCTTTGTCCCACTGCAGTCACTGCTGCTAGGCGGCAGCACCACTGTTGCAAAAGAACCCATGAATCAATCGCCAAGGCTGATCGGATTTAAGGGCCAACCCTCATATCTGAAAACCAGATCTGGGTCACCAAGGTCCAAAAATTATGGGGTGGTGGGAGAACATCTCTCTTGAGGACGATGGTCTCGACCACCACACAACCATAGAGGAGGGAGAGGAGAGGGGAGAGAGAGGAAGCAGGAGAAAGCTATTGGGGAAGGGGAAGAAAGAGAAGGGGGTGAGGCATTTGCAATTTCTCTAGGGATCAAGGATGAAGCTAGGGGGACTAGTGATAGCAAACGCCACAACAACGATTTTTAAAAAATACTCCCACTCCTAGATCTTAACATATAATTATTATATGTTAAAGAAATATTTATCCCCAAATTATATAGATCCACCACTCCTAGATCTTTTTCCTTATTTTTTGTTATATAGAAAGTCCTTAATCCTCTATTTTTTTTTTAAAGAAATGAAACCAAAAAAGTATTACAAAACTAAATTCAATTGGCCAAAATAAAATATTATAAAAGATGAGGTTTAAATTAAGGGGAAAAAAAACTTCAAACTACTTTTTTGCAAAGTACTCTTTAGGGAAAGACAAAAAGAAAGGAAACAAAAACCTAAAACAAACCTAAGGTTTTGACTGGTCTAAGCTCTGAATTAGTTCTCTCTAGAGCTTTTCTCCCTGGAGTCCTTCTCTAGGGTTTCTCCTCCCTAGAGCTCTACGCTAGGGTTTCCATAGTTTTCCTCACGATTTGGTGCGGGGGAAGTGTTTGTTTCGTATAGGAGTGTTTCTTTCTTGTTTATTCCACAATCTATCATTTATAATGGCAGAAAGTGTGGTTGAACAAATGAAGAGATTCTCCCTTACGCCAGATGAGGAAGATGACATCGTTATTGACACGGCTATGCGGGCTAAGGCGATTGAGGCGTGCTCGGCGAGTCTGGTGGGGAAACTTCTCACTAAGAGAGGTTTTGGCAGGGCGGCTCTCAAGGATACTATGCGCAAGGTGTGGGGGTCGCCTTCGGGCTTGCGTATATTGGATGTGGGTGATAATCTTTTTCACTTTCGTTTTTCAAGTGAAGTGGACATGCAACGGGTGATGAATGGGGGGCCATGGTGTTTTGATAACCTGTTGTTATTGCTTAAACGTTGGGAGGTAGGGATGAAGGCGGATAGCGTTGAGTTCACGGAATTAGATTGTTGGATCCAACTCTGGGGTTTGCCGTTTGAGTGCATTACCCCGGAGATCGGACGGACTATTGGCACACGCATTGGCGTGGTTTTGGATGTTAACAAGGCATCCGAGACAGACGAGTGGGGACGGTACATTCGGGTCCGGATTAGAATTCCATTGTATAAGCCTCTTTTGAGGGGCGGCAATGTGGCCTTTGGCGCAAATGAAAAGTGCTGGGTCGAGTACAAGTATGAGCGGCTACCTATTTTTTGTTACTACTATGGAGTTCTTGACCATGAAACCAAGGATTGCCAAGCAAAAGGACGTGATATGCTGGAGGGTTGCATTAAGGAGAATGCTTACAGGCCCTGGATGATTGCTGCACAGAGTTATCGGAGAGGGTTTAAATGGAAGGAGAAGGAAGCGGGTTCCTTCAACAGGAGTTTGGCTCCGGCTATGGTGGCTATGGCAAAGTCCGGTGACATTAGTGGCAGCGAGGGGCGGCGCTCCGGACTCATGGCTGCTGAGAAAGGAAAGGATCAGATGGAGATTGGAGGGCGAGATTCTCGGTTGGTTGAGATAGCGAGTAATTCGGTGGTCTCGATCAATGGCAATCAGTTTATGGTGGAGGATTTGGTGCCGAATCTTTCGAGAACTTTGAACTTTCAAAAGACAGGTGGGGATGTGATTGGGCAATCACAAGAGGTGGGTTTAAAGCTTCTGGAGGGAAATGTTTTGATGACAGACCAGGAAACAAATGGGGCCCAATCGCTTGTGGGTCGTAATGTTGGGCAAAAAATAGATGCAGTGGGCCAAGGGATTATTAATGGGGAGTTCAGCACTAAGGATTCTAGGACTTCTAATGCAAATGAGTTGGACCTTTCTCTTGGATCTAATTTGGTGGAGGTCCAAGTTTTTAAGGCTGTAGAAACAGACAACACTAAAGTAAAGACTGCAGAGAGGGTTTTGTCTAGAATTCCAAAGGGGAAGGGAGGGAGTGGGCGAAAGCAGTTGGTGGCGAACAAGAGGAAAGGTGGTGGTGGTGGGATAGTAAGGATTGAGGAGCGAGATGGAGAACTATTGCCTCGGTCTGGGAAACGGAGGTTGGAAGCGGCGGATGGTGCAAATTCACAAGGTAAGAGGGTCCTTTTGGGGGATATTTCTAATTCTTTTAGGGTGGAGGCGGCCAACCCCATTGGGCCCCCGAAATCTCAATGAAGGTCATGGTGTGGAATTGTCAGGATGTGGGGAACCCTCTGACAGTTTCCCGATTGAAGGAGTTTTTTAGACTCCATTCCCCGGATGTGGCTTTTTTGATGGAGACCAAGAATTCTGATCAGTATTTGGTTTGGCTTCAAAAACACATGGGTGTAAAAGGTGGTTTTTTTGTTAGTCCTATTGGCTTGGCTGGAGGGTTGTGTATATATTGGAAGAAGGGGGTGTCTTTTCAGCTCATTAGAAGTAATTCGGTTTTTATTGATTGTTTTATTTCGGTAGCCCAACATCGGTGTCGAATGACTTTTGTACACGCGAAAAATTCTATTCAGGAACGAAAGGGTCTGTGGGAGGAGTTATTGGGTATAGCTAATGTGGAATCTTCAGATTGGTTGGTTGGTGGGGATTTTAATGCTATATTGCACCAGGATGAGAAATTTGGAGGTCACCAAAGGCAGGCGTGGGAATTATCTGATTTTCAACGGTTTGTCCAGGAGAGCAGACTCATTGATTTGGGATATGTTGGGTTTCCGTTTACTTGGAACAATAAGAGGTCTGGTAGGGAGAATGTGCGAGTCCGACTTGATCGCTTTCTGGTAAGTTCGAGTTGGAGGATTCGTCATCCGAATGCGGTGGTGAAGCATTTAGCACCGGGTGGCTCTGATCATTGTCCGATTTTATTGGATAGCGTGTATCAGGTGGGGAGGTTTAAGCAAAGATTTATTTTTGATATGCGATGGGGTGGATATGAGGAGTGTGCTATGATTGTTCGACGGGCTTGGCAACGGCAAGTTCATGGGTCTAGATGGTTTCAAATACACGAGAAGATCAAGGCATGCCGAATGGGTTTTCTACACTGGAGGAAACAACGTCCACTCAACTCAAGGCATAATAAGGAGGTTTTGGGCTCTAAACTACAGCATTTGTTTGAGTGTCCAGACTTCAATAGAGAGGAGTATTCGCTTACTGAGACCTTATTCAAGAGGGCTTTTAATGATGAAGAGATTTATTTGAGGGATAGAGCGCGGTCAAATTGGCTTAAGGCAGGGGATAGGAATACAGCTTTCTTTCATGCTCAGACCATCCAAAGGCGACATCAAAATAGGCTAGTTGGGCTTGAAGATCGAAATGGGTGTTGGAGAGAGGGGAATCAAGCTGTGAGTGAGATTGCACGTGATTATTTTCAGAATATTTTTTCGTCGGATGGTATTTCTAATGTGGAAGCAGTTCTAAGCTGTGTGACTCCAAGGGTGTCTGACTCGATGAATAGGTTTCTCACTAGACCTATTTCTTACAATGAGGTTAAAACAACGGTTTTCCAAATGCCTTCGGATAAAGCTCCCGGACCGGATGGAATGGGAGCGGGGTTTTTTCAAAAGTACTGGACCATTGTGGGATCGAGTTTGGTGGATGCTGTGCGTAGTTTTTGCCACTCAGGTAATCTTCTTCGTGGTATTAATCATACGCATATTGTTCTTATTCCCAAAGTTCAGTGTCCTATGAATATGGGACAGCTGCGGCCCATTAGTTTATGTAATTCAAGTTATAAAGTGTTAGCGAAGGTCTTTGTGAATCGTTTACAACGATTCTTACCAAAACTTATCAGTGAGAGCCAGTGTGCTTTTGTAAGTGGGCGTTTGATCTCAGATAATACTATTTTGGCCCAAGAAGCTTTGCATTATATGAAGAATTGTCGTTATGGTCAGAATCGATCGGTGGCGTTGAAATTGGATATGAGTAAGGCTTATGACCGAGTGGAGTGGAGCTTTTTAGAGGCTATTATGCGTAAAATGGGCTTTGCAGATGTGTGGATTAAATGGATTACGGGGTGTGTATCTTCTGTTAGTTACTCCTTGTTGCTTAATGGACAACCAGAGGGGTACATCAACCCATCCCGGGGTTTGCGTCAAGGTGACCCTTTGTCGCCTTATTTATTCTTGTTTTGTGCTGAGGGTTTTTCGGAGATGTTGCGCCATGCTGAATCTCGGGGTGCTATTCAAGGTTTGAGGATCTGTAGGGGTGCCCCGTCCATTAGCCATTTGCTCTTTGCGGATGACACACTAGTTTTCTGTAAAGCAAAAAGAAGGGAGTTACAAGCTATTGGAGACATTCTGGATGATTATTGGAAGGCATCGGGTCAACTTATCAATCTTCAAAAGTCTTCTATGTTTTTTAGCAAAAATACAGGAGCTGATTTAAAGAGGGCTCTTAGTTCAAATCTTGCCATTCCTGTTAGGGCTGATTTGGGGAAGTACTTAGGGCTCCCGGCGGAGGTTGGCAAATCCAAAACAGAAATGTTCAACTATATAAGGGAAAGAGTGCTGCAGAAGTTGGCGGGTTGGAAGGAGAAAATTCTTAATCAAGCCGAGAAGGAAGTCTTACTCAAGTCGGTAGCATTGGCGCTTCCTACTTATGCTATGATGTGTTTCAAGCTTCCAGAGGGTTTGTGTCATCAAATTGAGTCAGCTATGGCAAGTTTTTGGTGGGGGCAAAAAAATAATGAAAGGAAAATTCATTGGATGAAGTGGAGCAAGTTATGTCAGGCTAAATTTAAAGGAGGGTTGGGTTTCCGGGATCTTAGTGCTTATAATTTGGCTCTCCTAGCGAAGCAAGGTTGGAGGATTATGATGTCACCAAATTGTCTTATGGCCAGGGTTCTCAAAAGTAAATATTTCAAGGATTGCTCTTTTATGGAGGTAGGTTTGGGGAACAATCCGTCCTGGGTTTGGCGAAGCATTTGGGAAGGAAGGAAGGTCTTAGAGACTGGATTGAGATGGTCAATCGGAAATGGGGCTTCAGTTCGCATTGATATGGATCCTTGGCTGCCTTTGGCTGGGGATTTTAAACCAAGGAGAATTGATGCAGATGAGAGTTTTACTTGGGTTCGGCAACTCTTTAATGACGACATGGCAACGTGGAAGGAGGAGGTGGTCTCGCGATTATTTGTTCCAGATCACGCGAGATGCATCCTTTCCATTCCATTGTCATGGACAAATAAACCGGACGTGATAGTTTGGCATTTTACACATTCGGGGCATTATTCTGTGAGCTCGGGTTATATGGCTGCTCTAGATTTGCAGCATAGAAGGCAAGGTAGCTCGGATGATGGGTCCACGGATGAGAATGGGTCCAACAAGCGCTGGAAAGGAATATGGCAGCTGCATGTTCCCAGGAAGGTTTAGGTCTTTATGTGGAAATGCTGCCATGGAATTTTACCGATAAAGAGGGAGTTGCAATGCAAACGGATTGTTGACAATGCTAGCTGTCCGGTTTGTGGTGATGATTTGGAGTCGTTTGTGCATCTCTTTTGGGATTGTCCGTTGTCCCGCCGGGTGTGGTTATGCTCCCCTTTTCAGTTGGATGTCGTAAATGTACAAGTTAATTCTTTTATTGATCTGTGGGATGGTTTCTTATCACGATGGCAGACTGTATCTAATAGGGAGTGGTGTTTGGGGTTAACTGCTATGCTCTTGTGGTACATTTGGAAAGGGAGAAATGGTGCGGTTTTTGATCACAAGATCCTCCTCCCTAATATGATCAGCAGACGTGCAGAGGCTGCTTTTCAAGAATTTTTGGTAGTGAACCCGCTGATATTTTATGAGAGAGGAGGAGGTGGGGAGGTGCAAAGGCAATTGTGGCAACGACCGTTGGAGGGGTCCTTCAAGATTAATGTAGATGGTGCGTGGAGGAAGGAATCTGGGGAAGGCGGTTTCGGAGCCGTGATTCGAGATAGTAGGGGGAGCTTTGTTGGTGCTATTTTGGGGAAGCTGTCGTGGTGTGCTAGCCCTGCAGTGGTAGAAGCCATGGCAATCCGAAGAGGGATTCTGTTGGGGGAGCCAGTTGGGGTTAGGGTCAATTGTGGTGGAGAGTGATGCTCAAGCTGTGATTAATATGATAAATGGGCAGATTGTGACTAGTCAGGAGTTGGGGGTTGTTCTTCATGATGTCCAGGCCTTGGGTAGAAGTTTTCAAGTCTGTTCTTTTTCCTTTGCCAGTAGGTCTTGCAATATGGTTGCTCATTTGTTGGCGAGCAAAGGTATATTTGGTATGGGGTCTTGTCTTTGGACTGATTCCCCACCGTTATGGTTACTTGATCCCTTAATTAGGGACGAGTCTCATTCTTGATGTAATGATTTTCTTTGTGGTTATAATATCTGTTATCGGTTGGCAAAAAAAAAAAAAACAAACCTAAGGTGTGCATAACTCCAATGCACGGCAGTAGTCGTGTGGTATTAAGGGACGGCCTCAGGGAAAGACTTCCGAACAAATAAGAAATCATTTATCGTTTGGCATTTTGCTGAGAATTTCTCAAACTTTATTGGAAAAAGATTAGTTGTCTTCAATTTTTCAATATTCAATTGAAGTTAGAGAAATTATTGAATGGTTTGAATCTCCTGTTGAGTTTGTCTTGAGCAATAGATGATATTTGTACTATATATATGAAAAGGTTATAAGAGTATATTGATCTGTGTAAACTAATGTAGTAGGTAATCATGGTCAAGAAAAGCGCAGAACCTTCACAAAGTGTCATTGGAACTTCGACAATTGAACCTAAAAGTCATCCTCTTAAAAGCTCTAAAGTTGAATTGAAAAAAATTGATCCGTTTACGTGCATATGACGAACATCATTCAGTATGGTTTTTATTATGTTATTTTATTTTTCCTACAGTTCTAGATTATTCATATTGTAATTCATCATTTTATTATTTTAGTATACACATTTTGTCACTGCTAGAATAAAATCCTGACTCCGTCCCTATTAGAGCTTTCTAGAGAGAAAGAGGCTCTGAACTCTCTACCTATCCTCTCTTATTCTAAAGATAGTAAGGTGGTGTTAATCACATAACTGTTGCCCCCAATAAGGTGACCATGGTTTCCAAAAACAAATAAAAATTAAAGTAGACTGGAACCAAATAAAAAATGCAGCACGCACTCTTAACGAGATAGCAATTCAAATGCGATTTATGAGCATTCAAAAGTGTTTTGGACGATCCAGATCAAAAATTAGTTTTGTCTGATAAAAGATATTTTTTACCGGTCAAATATTTAAAAACATATCTCAACCAATGACTGCCGAAATGGACGATTACGTTTGCATGACTCCGTAAATAACTTATTCACGGCACCTCTTGATTAAGTTTTTCTCAAAAGAAGAAATACTGGCTCCACTTTTTTAGCTGCAAAAGGAAACATTGTCAAGTGTCAACCCATAGAAAGAGGAATTGCCATGTGCATCTCACGACTATCCATTAGAAATTTCTTTACCTCAATTAAAACCCAAAACAAACGCCAAAAAACTGAAAAGATTGAGAAAGAGAGTGTGGTAGCAATTTTTTGTGCTCAAACATTTTACTTAATTTTCATGACTTTTTTTTTCCCGGTAAATCACTGTACATGTAAACGTCAAACAAAGTAAAATAATCTAGCAGTATTCTTCTCAGATAATAATAAATAAAAAAAACATACCGACTTGTTTTTGCACTATATATTTAAATGAAAATAACCTATGTTCACCCTCTTTCTTCTTATGCTATCTTCTGAATAGATTCTTATTTACATGTTACAAACTAAATAAGTATAGAACAAAAGTGACAATAATATGACTACTTGAAATATTTGCAATCCTACTTATCCAATTGTGTTGTGAGGTGGCTCGTCCCCCGGATCGATTGTTTCTCTTTTATTATCGGAGTCTGTTTTGTAGCCCTTAGGCATTATTCGACGTTCAAAAAAAAAAAATCTGTGTTGTGAGGTCAACTTATCCAATTGCGTTGTAAGATGGCTAAAGTTACCCTATCTCGCTCTTTCTCTGTGTGAGTATGGGTGTGTGCGTGACGTGAGAGAGAAAAGATTCAAACATTTATTCCCAAAATGAATCATACAGTTCAAATTGAAGTTACGTACAAATCATAGAAAAGACATGAATGAATCTGACTCAAACATTTGTGCACTTAGGAGGGGATGGAGGACTGTTGAAATAGTTGACATCCAAGGATCCTAAAAAGTCCTCCACTTTGTAAATTTTGATGTCGAATTTGGCTTTAATCCATAGAGCTACTCTTATTTTCACCAACGGGCGAAGGGCTTTTCAGAGTAGGTATCATCAAACTTGAGCATGCACTAAACCATATGTTTGGCCAAATCTTATTGTGTTTTACCTGACTTTTCTTTCCCTAACAAATAGAACAGAAAGTCTTAATGTAATAGACCCCAGTAGAGAGATTTGAAATTTTGCATCTTAAATTATTTTTTTAAATCACTACAACAAAATACACAATTCCCGACTAACCTTTCCCGGCTAAAAAATGTTTAGTCGGAAAATATATGCCAATCACTGACTAAAGAATATTTAGTCGGTAAAATAGAAAATTAATTCCGACTAAACTAAATTTAGTAAGTAAGTAGTGAAATACCATTTTTTCAAATTTTATAAAAGAGAAAATTAATTCCGACTAAACTAATTTGGTCAGGATTTATAAATTTTTGCCAACTAATATTAGTTTTAGTTGGGAAAATGTACATTTTTCACCAATTTAAAAAAAATAAATGAAATAAATTTTCCGACTAATTAATTTGGTCGGGATTTATATATTTTTGCCGACTAAAAATAGGTTTAGTCGTGAAAAATAAATTTTTTATGGATTTTAAAAATCAATAAACAAAATATATTTCCAGACTAATTAGTTTGGTCGGCATTTATATATTTTTGCCGACTAAATAAAAACAATTTTAGTCGTGGAATGTCAATTTTTTCTCCTTTTTAAAACTTTCAAGAATGGAAATATTTGTTCGGACTACATTGATCTTTTTTTGAATCATCGGACTACATTGATCACGATGCAACTTTTCTGATCAAAACCATTCATTTTTTTGTCCTTCTTAATCATAAGTTTTTTGTAAAATTTTGTCTTGATCAGGTTAAAGTAGCCCTTTTATCGGCACACAAATTCTTAAATTAAAAAAAATTCTTATTCGATCAAGTGTCTACCCATATGGGATTAACTTCATTTTTGGTACAAATGATCTTATTCGTATTACGTCAAAG
>BPLS01031378.1:7424-27590 GCA_019656275.1 Rhododendron kiyosumense
AATGTTCTTGACCATCCTCCGAATTTGGGTCCGAAGAGGGCTTCATCCCAATGGATTTTTCATGTTTGGTTTCTTGCAAAACTTGGAGTTTAGGTCTCGGATGGGCATATAATTACTCTTAGAATTGTAGATCGATTGAGTCTCAGATTAGGGATTTGATGTCATCATTCCGTGTGTCTTATTAATCATTGTAACATTTTCAGAGATAAATGATTTTTTTTTCCTTTGAAAAAAAAAGTCATGCATTCCATACATCTCTGCGTATATCTTCATACATTTCTAAAATTCTTTTTAAATTAATAAGAGAATTAAAACGTCTCCCGTACAAAAAGTTTTTATCATTATCGCTTTTCCTCTTATGTTTCTAAATTCTTTTTAAATTAATTAAAAATTAAAACTTCTCCGGTACAAAAAGTTTTCATTATCTCTTTTCCTTATTTACGTAAAATCAAAACAAGAAAAGAAAAGAAAAGAAAAGAAACTATAATATTAATGCTTTCCAGATTTCTTTCTTTTTCTAGTTAATGCATAATAGCATAACAACTTTATCCACTCTATGTTTTTCTTAGCATATTTTAATTTCTTTCCAAAGTTAATTAAAAAATTAAAGATCCCGAGATAAACATTTTCATTTTTAAATAATCCAGGTGTGAACAGGTCATGTTTGGTTTCGAGGCTGGCTGCAGTCGCTCTCTCTATATATACCCCACAAGTATACGCGCAAAGCCTCCAACGGCTCTGATTAGGGTTTTGTTTACAACTCCATGGTGATTTCATCAGATAACAATGGCGATGGAGACGAAGAAGAAGACGACGATAGCGAAAACGAATACCATCGTGTTTTCGACTATTGCTTCAGTGATTTACCAAAGGTTTGCGTCTTCTTGCACCTTAGATTTAACTTCTTTATCTCCTACTCCAGTGGCTGGCAGTAATCGATATGTGCTTAAAATCATTTGCTTTGTGTATATGCATACTCGTAAGTGTGGTTTGATCGTAGTTCACTACCCAATTTTGTTAGTCCTGTATTGTAAGAGACACGGAAAAAAAGAGAGCCCTCCTATTGGTATCGATAGGATGACTACCGATGGGGTACCGACGGGTATGCAAGCCCACTCCGGGCCCTACGCGGATGATCCGAGCCGTTCAGAGTTGGCCTGTGAAAAATCAGCCCAATCCAATATGTGTTGGTGCACGATCCAATTTTCCATTTAGAATAATTGGATCGAGCACCTACACATATCGGATTGTGCTGATTTTTCAGACCCACTTGGGTTTTTCATTATATTATTGAACGGCTTGGATCATCCACGCAGGAGCCGAAGTGGGCTTTGCGTGCTGTCTGTGCCCCATCGGCAGGGAACCCGTCGGTCCCCTTAGCATTAGTGCAAAAGAAGAAGGTGTTTTTAACCTTTTATTCGAATCTTTGATATGTCATGACCTCTTCACAAGATCCTAATTTTCTCTTTCTTAGGACTACTATTGGTCATATGCTACTGAGTGCTCAAGGGTTAATAAAATCATATCAACAACATATATAAATGGATCTGGGAAAGAAATTAAAGAAATGTTGGATGACAGATTGGCTGTCTCTAAGTAGTCGAAGAAGTGTATCCAAATGTTCTATTTGACAAGAACTTATGTAAGCGTGGAAGACATGGAGTAGTTGTTTGCTTAAGGGCTCTACTGAGTGTTGGGTTTTGCCCCTTCGATTAAGATTTTCAAATAAAGCTACTGAGGTTTTAAAGAGAAAAGCCAAATAAAAAAAATCTATTAAAACATATGTTCAACTGATTTGGTCAAATGAGGTAAATGCTATCACTTGAAAGATGAAACGTGCCACAAACTTGGAAATTATTTCATAGTTATGCTCTCTCATTGTTTCTCGTTTTCGATAATAGTTTTGGGCTTCCATTTTCATTTTCATTAGTAGTGTTGTATTTTGTTTTGGCTTCTGTATAAGCAACTATTAGTCTCAACAAGATGGTTGTTTGATGACGGGACATGACAAGTCTAATAGTAAGATATGCCATGGAAATTGAATTTGGTTTTCTCATTTTTCGTCCATGGTTTTGTTTAATAACATCAATACTATTTATCTAATGATGTCCATTTTGGAAAGTTCATGCATGACGATGGAGTGACTACATATAATTTCAACAATCCTTAAATGTCACTGTTTTATATTATGTTTATTCGAGAAAATCACTAGTTTGTTTGAATTGTCAGTGCCCATAATAAGATGTCAATGAATGCGCTTTTGTATATTGCTATCTTCTTGTGTTAGTATCTCTCTATGTCTTTATATATATGTATGCATTGATTGAATTGGACTCGACACCAAATCTATGGCAATAATATGGATTAAACTCAAAATTCAGGTTTTCCAGCCCTTGCTCAAAATTTTCTACATCATCTGAATCCTGGATCTGGTTGTCTCAGGTAATTCCTTGTTTCCTATAGATTTCCTTAGCATAGTTGATGTCCCTCGTAATACTCCATACTTCCCATTGGATTAATATGTATGCTCATTGAACTAAATATGTGTTTGTATCCATTATGATAAATGCTTGAAGAACAATCATCATATCTTGTTTAATATGTCTGAAGCCTCGGGACAGGTTAGATTGCCCTTGTTTGGGGACAGGAGCGTTGTGAACAAAATTAGGCTTATCCGATACTGTCCTTATGAAAACTCATCAGATTCTGTTGGATTCACTGAGTAAGTATCTAGTTTTTCCACCCAATTTTAGGGATACTAAAAATTAATACGATAGGATGCTCAATAGCTATGCTAAGAAAAAGAAGAAAGAGTTAAGGATCAGAGTGAAGGGAAATAAAGGAAAAGAGTTCAGATAGATGTTGACGTTTGAAATGGTTTTCGCTTAATACTTACGAATTTTTATTTATTTATTTATGAAATGTGGTAAATGCACTTCAGCTTTTGGTTTTGATTTTCTATCTTTAACAAGATAATAAAAGTACTTTTTTACAACATATCTTTGGAATATCTATGTCTTGCGATATTTATATTGTATTATATATGTATTGTGTATTTGTGTCAATCTATGAAGCACACCTTTATATGGAGGATGTGTGGTGTCCGACAATTTTCAGCCACCAGGACTCTTTGGACCCATGTTGTACACTAAAATAAGAGGTGTTCTAGTTTTTCTCAAACATCTTTTTTTCTTTATACGCACTCTAGGACCCTATGGACACTCATGGGACACTTTGAAGTGTCAAATGAAATGGTAGGCCCAATTGAAGCTTAGAATGTCTTATTTCGTTGATGATTGAGCGATGACAAAGATTCATGTGAATTGTGAAATGGTTCCTTCTGTGACACAACAAGTGCGAACGTTGTGGAGTCTTATTTTCTTTATTTTTCATAATATCCTATGATACATGAATATGTTTTTTCAGACATGTCCCCAACATGTTGGACATCCAAGTTTTCGAAACTTGTTAAAAAGTCAGTGTCGTGTCACGTCCATGCTGTTGCTATGTGCACTAAGGACATAGATGTTGATGAGAACTTTTTTTTAGCGTATTTCTAAATACGAGTATCAAATGTACTTAAAACTTTTCTGTCCGTGTAAGTAAAAATCTAACAAAAATTGTCAAAATGGGAGTTGCAATATCTCGTGTCTGAATTAGAGGAAGTTTTAGAAATACTCAATATCATATCATGTTCATAGGTTTTCCCTTAGTAGTAGGATCCTTCTAAAATGGGTGCGCTCCCCAAACGGGAACTCGAATCGGCGCTCTCAAGATGAGAGCTTGCTCCTAACTAAGATGGGAGCTTATTGGGTCACTAAGGCAGTTATTCTCTTCCTTTTAAGGGAGTTATGCCATTATGGAAATGAGAATATGAGAATGATATTAGTCAAGAAGTTTTGCAAATTGAGAATATATAACTTCCAATAATTACACTTTAAGATTAGAAAATTTTTCAATATCACTTTTCCTGTAATGGTTAAGTATTAAAGATATGTTATATACATATTTTTATATAATAATATATATACGCCCTATAGGTGCTCAAAACCTTAAGAGCTTCTAGGTCCCTCCACTTCCTTGCACCCATTCTTGCATTCGCTCTCGCCCCCGCTTCATGGTACTATGGGTTTTCCTATTGCTACACTTTGTACAACTGGTTTTCTTGTCGGAAGACCGCATGTGGCATTAGCTTTTTAGGAGCATGCATAAATACCGATGTTTTTCTTTCCTCCTTGAAGTGGGAATAACTTCAATGCTGGGTGACTGAATGAGGTATTAATAGTTTTTATAGCATCATTTATGCTTTTGATGCTTGTTCTATGCTGTAAAGTCAAATTGTTTTGCATCGAATAGTAGTAAATAGCCTTAAGAATCTCACTCGTGGAAATGATTTGAATCCAAAATTTGCCTTAGAATAGTTAGGAGTTTAGGGTCTATATTGGCAAGATTCAAGGAGAAAAATCATATCCACCTGGAATCCATGAATGATTATTCGGAGTGGAAGTTTAAGTGATACAAGTTATATCAAAATAGGGGATTCAGAGAGCACTGATGTAAAGAGACGGACTCAAGAGATTTTTGGGCAAAGGATTGCTGCAGATAATGCTAAAACTGGCAAAGGTTGCAACCATAGGGGATCAACAGTGCTGGAAAATGGGCAATGTCAGTGGTTCAAGTATACCGAAAAAGTGATACATATGGGGAATCCATTATGTTGGAGGTGGGGTTGACAATGCATGATTGAGGCAATACGTTGGAGGTGTCATGGTGATGGAACAACTTGATGATGCTCGTCTGCATAATGGCAACTAAGATCAGTGAGAGACTTCTAGACAAAACAAGGTTGCTGAGTGGCTAATCAAATTTTCTCTCTCCACTATATTGGATAAAGTAGCAAGTTCAAGAATGTTGCAAATATAACTATAGTACTAATTCCCATGTGTTTGAGGTGATCGACTATGATTCTCTACTATCGACTCTCAATAACAATCACCATTGAAAATTGAAGATGTTGGCAGTGACTATGTATGGAATGTATACATGTGTTTGTAGTTACGTATACGTCTTGTAATGGGAAGAATTATGTTCTCTCCTATATTAGTCATTTCAACCTAACTAATCAAGGCAAATGTTGCTTTCATGAGATAAACGATAGTACTACCCTTTAATATTGGTTTAAAAAGTGCTGCCTCACGTGCCTAGGCGTTAAGTGAGGCGAGGCACATTGAAAAGGCATCGGCACCCTGAGGTGAGGTGCATGTCCCTGAAGCGGAGTTAAGGCCCTTGAGTCACACGCCTCATGGCGAGGTGTGTGGCGTGTGAAGCTAGAACCTCACAAATTCCCTTAGATCTACACTCAAATTTCTTCATATTTCATTGCAACCATTGATTGTTGAGGTTTAAAACATGTGACAATGCATTGGTTAAAATCCTTGTAACTAAAACGGCTCTAATCGTTAGTCCTCGATGAACTGAATGAAACACAGAAGCCAAACTGTAGTCTTGAAGAAAACTTAGCCAATGTGGAGGGTTATGAATCAAATGACAAAGAAGATGATGAAGTAATTGGTGTTGAAGATTAGATGACTATGATTAGATATTTGAGTGCCATTATCCATATTTTTATGCGTTCGAACTAAATGTTATGCTTTAGATTTTTATGGATGTTACGATTTTGTTTGTATTTTGATTGGGAATGCTATAATTTATGGTATTTGAAATTGTAGAAGCATTTACTTATGTTCAATTTTTTCCCTATATTAGAAATGTAATTATTTTCTAGGACTTGCGCCTCACTTTGATGAGGCATGTGCCTTGCCTTGCCCCTTGGTGAACATAGAGCCTTTTAAAACACTCATGGGATTCTGTAGCTATTTTTCTTGAACGTATAGTTGACTGTGCAGTGCAAAAATACAAGGAAAGGTACTCATTTAGCCAATCCCGATTGAATTGAATGAAGCTTAATTTTAATTTGGTTAACCAAGGTTCTAAAAGTCGCTAGGCACTAGTTGGGCGGTCGGGGACCGCCTAGCGCCTAGGCTGATTATCGGCGCCTATGGCCTTAGACATTAGGTAGATTTTCCATTTTTAAAATTTTTTTTTAGATATTCTCCTACCTCCTCCCCAAGTTTGAGAACAAATACAACAACATAAGTTGACCAAAATATTAATAACATGGAAACTAAGTACTAATGCGAAGTTTGACATCCAAAGTTCAACCAAATGAAACTAATAGTACCAAATAGCTAGTCTAATGCGAAGTTTTGATATTTAGGGCTTTTGAAATTTTCGATCATGCAAGAGAATTGGAAAGACCGGAAATGTATTTATATCATAGTAAAACTACACCAAAGCCCCTTGTAGTATATATTACCACGATACAAAAATCCTTAATTTTTTAAAATCACATCGACTACCCGCCTAATCGTTTGCCTAGCCCCAACTAGTCACGTAATCTTGCGTAGCTACCTAGCCTGCCTAGCCGATTAATCCCACCTATCGGTCGATTAATCGGCTCGACGCCTAGAAAATCCTTAATTTTTTAAAATCACATCAACTACCCGCCTAATCATTTGCCTAGCCCCAGCTAGTCATGTAATCTTGCTTAGCTACCTAGCCGATTAATCCCAACTATCGGCCGATTAATCTGCTTGACGCCTAGACAAAAGCCTAGGCCCCTAGGCGTGGTGGCAGGGTACCGCCTTACGCCTAGGCACCAATTAATCGGCCGCCTAGGCCACTTTTAGAACACCATGGTTAACCTACTCTTGACAAGGCTTAATTTGGTTTTTGGTCTCACAAAACCTTATGCGTGTTTTCTTGATATTGTCACGTTTCGTCCGGTAAGAGAAGGATAATGGTGGGATTTGGGAAGCTTTAATTGTGATGTAATCTATTGTACAACTCGTACTCTTTTTAAACTGCTAAGACGGGACTTTACATATCTTTTCAAAAATTAATAATGCCATGTGTCATCAGTGGTAAGATATGACTTTTGTATTATGGATTTTGTTAGTAAAATGTGCAACTCATGAAAGTTGTTGAATTTCAACCTTCTTTAAGTAGATATAACTCTAAACAAACGATCATCTACTATGATTTATCTAGAATCATTATGTATTGTCTTTCAACTCGAGAAATCTATCTAGCGCCAATTGATAAAAACCACTATTTTGCTCATGCTACTCCCAAAAACCACGTCTTGAAGTGTATGCAAGCCTGACTCCAGCAATACTCATTAAAACATCAAGGCACATTGAAACCACACCAATATACTAAGAATATTTTTTCCATGTTGAATGGGGCTTTTCCGTTAGCAAATTGTTAGTGCCGTAACTGCCGTTTGAGAGCAAAACTAAGATTGGACGTGGCATCATGGGATTCCTTGGATTCCTCAGAGTGAATCCCATCTATTAACAAGGCACATTGAAACCACACCAATATACATCTTTTGGTGGAGTTAGGCTTGCATACACTTCAAGACGTGGTTTTTAGGAGTAGCATGAGCAAAATATGTGTTGCATTTTGTATGGTAAAAATTGTCCCAAGAGCTTAAGCTATTAAGAAATGGATCGAAGTATGTTTAACAAGCTATTAAACACCTTTCCCCGTGTGTAATCCCGACTTGCACATGGAGATGCAACTGTCCATTAGATAAAGCAATGCGAAATAAGCATTGGAGTAGCAGAAGGCAATCAGGACCAAATGCAAGTCGGGATTAAGGTGTTTGAAAATGGCAATAATTCTAAAACCACATAGAAACACACAAACTCTCTCACATCACGTGTGGGCCCCCACACACGTCGGAGGTGTGTAGTGTGTGTGGACCTACATGCGATGTGAGTGAGTTTGTGTAAGTGTGTGTGGTTGTAGCAAAACTCTTGAAAATGGACCCAACAACACATAGCTTGCTATTCAGCAGCGACAACCACACATGTTTTTTTTTGGGACAAGTTGACAAGACCCCACATATACGCAGTGTATTACTGATGCAATCAAATGTCGACAGAGAATTTAAGATTAAAAAAAGAGGAGCAAATCCCATTCAAGGGGATGAACCCCTACGGGTAGAGAGAGAAACTAAGTCTCAATCAATATTTCCGTGTTCTTAATAATCAAAAGCTAACAACATAAGAGACCAACACCTCTATTTATAGACCTGAGGACTCTACTAACACCGAGGACACTAAAAGACATAAACGACCCTATATTCTATTGCATTAACTACCCCCTAGCGATATTTAGTTCAATGAATGTGAGCATTAGTATAGTTATTCACACGTCGGCCGATATGAAAATCTATGTGTTTGAACTTTAAGTTTGCATGAATATAGTTTTTACAACCTTCTTTCCACAATTGATTATTTCACATGTCATGTTCGATGTAAAGTTACATATTTTCTTAGTAAAAGTTGAATTGTTGTCTTGTGTTCAAAACTTGGATAATGTAATTCTATTAGAATTTTAACCTTTGTTGAAAGTCCATAATAGTCAATAGAACAAAGATCAATGCTAATAATTACAAATCTATAATATATCATTGGAAAAGTAGCGAAACGTATAAAGAAAATATCACTTCTTTTTCCCTTTTTGGCAATTTTATTGTTGGAAATTGACCTCTCTAAATTGTTGCTTTTAGATTGGTGCTTCAAAACTTGTCAGTTCACCTTCTTGACTTTCTTATGAGGCCTAGGGAGAGTTTTTGCAAGAAAGTAGTTTTAGATTGTAGAAAATCCTAATGCAAAATCCCAACCTTTTACAGAACCTAAGTTGCATGAAGCGGGAACGGAAGCCGGAGCAAGGGTATGTAGAAGATCCAAAGTTAGGGTCGCCAAAAGGAGCATGCATATAGGTATTTATCGTATATAAACATGAGAGAGATAAGACGGCCCGATATAGTTTTTATGTCAAATTTACGGACTAAACACATAGATAAGTCTAATGTGAGACGAGAGTCCTGATACGGTAAGAATCTTATGCTTTCTTCGGAATACAACTTGTACGAGTATTTTTTAACATTGTATCTTGGTTACATAGTGTATATTGAAATAGTCTGCGATTGGTTTAAGTTCTTTAGATTTGTATTTGATATGTGACATTTATTTCACTAGTGTTTTGCTTTTTATATCTTAATAATTTACATTTCAATAAATTTTCCCTCTATTGAACTATAGATGAATAAAACCATAAATTCCTTTTGTGTTCTTGGAACCAATTCCTGCATTTCGTGGAATGACATGCCAGAAAGTCTAATTTATGCTTGTGTTGTCTCACGTCTCCTGGATGATCTCCATAGGAGCTCCTTGCACTCTCTTGGAATGGGTTTCCGTTAGACATTGCATCCCACTGGTTGACGAAAGGAAACAAACCCCCAAAGTTAATTCTCATGGTTTGTCACATTTTAACAAGAGAAAGATGTAACGTTCAAATGAGGAGAAATAATTCAAGTGTCGCAAACATGGGATCGCATCTTTGTATTACTGAGAAAATCAAACAAAGCTTGATATGGCAGTGGAAGCCGAAGGGAGGTAGTAGCACTGACAATCAAATGTTAAGGTTTGTATTGTACTACTATTCTGTGCGATCTCCAAGCATTCATGTGGATTTCCTTATTTTGGTGGTTTGCTATTTAGTTTTTGCCCTTGCAATATTTGTAATATCCTTTTTAGCCTGGTCTATGTCCATAGCTGACGCAACTCCGTACCGACGCCTTAACTACTACTTAATTAATGGCTAAATGATTAAACCAATTCTTTTTATAGAAATAAGTAACCACCCTTTTTGCATTCATTTTAGTTGCATTCCTAATTGTCAGTGTCAATAACATACATAACCTGCTTTGAGATCAATCCAATTGCATTCAAACAGATTGAGAATTGCAGAATTTTGTTAACTTTGTCATAAAATACTCTCTCTCAGCACCTGAGATGCACAAGAAGTAATGATTTACATGGATCTTTCATTCTGGCTGAAGTACCCATGTCGATGTGTCCAAAACCCATATCTATTTTGACACTCGGAATCCTCTACTTGTTATCATATTTACAGAAAAATTAATGTCAAATTAACTAGAAAAGCAATATTTCTAGTCTCACATGGACAAGAAAAAGCAAAAACATATTTTTCTTAACCCCTTCTTTTTTAAATACATTTCTAAATATGATTTATGGTACATAATCTGAAAAAATTACGCAATATATACTAAAAACAAGTGTTCAGGATGTGACCCTGTACCCATACCAATTTGAGAACACATATCTTAGTACCCTAAGATTTAAGTTTAGGAAGGTCTGATGCTTGGACTTGCACCTGCACCCGATACTCACCCGAGTCCATGTAAGATAGCTTGTAGTATGTATCTTGCATGCATGGTATTCAATCGTTAAATGGTACCTCATGCGGATGCGGTTTGTATGTGGTTTATAGATGTGCTCAATATCACCAGCTTTGACAGTTTAAATCTATTGCTTGCTTCCACAAATGTGGTACGAGCTCCATTGGAGATGTCCTGTTCATGTGTTCGTCCCTAGATGCAAGATGATTTGGAAACTCAAATGACCATAGTTTGAGAATCTGAAAAGAAAAAGTCAGGTTGTAGATAACGCATAAATCATAAAGCATATAGCTTGGGATTCTTGCAACCAATAGTTGTTGAGTCCTTTCTTGATCACTACTTTCCTGCACCTTAAATGGCTCTCTTTCGTATGTTGTGCAATATACTCGCGTAAATTGCTGATTGTCAATTATAAGTATGTGTGTAAGCCTTTTCCTTCTCTATCTTATATCCTTGCTCTTGTTGTTTGCAGCTCCATTGAGGGTTCAACGAGGGATCAAGAAGGCAACAGCAATGAATCAGACAAAGCCATTGACTGGAGAAAAGAAAGCAACCAACCAGACACCTTTGGAAGTTCAAGGCGATGAGAAAATGGTGCGTCTGACTGTACCAACAATGGTGGTGATAAAATTCCCTCGTCGACCACCACTGCCTTAGGTTACCGAAATGAAAGCGAAATTTGCTTGTTTCGGGAAACTCGATGAGTTGGGAACACGTGTGTTTTGGAAATCTTCAACGTGCCAGGTTGTGTTCAAGAAAGTTTCCAGTGCTTAGGCAGCATATAATAAGGCTTTATTTTGCAACATGAATGTAAAGATGGATCAGGTGAAGCAAGCAAGCTGGTTGAGGAAGAATCTCCCAATGCGATTCCAAATTAAAGTCCGCCCTAAAGAAGTTGCCAGATGATGAATGGGTCAATTGACAATATTACCAAAGCTAACAATGCCATCAACAAGAAATATTATCAAGTGGAGGCCAAGAAAAACAAGAGCAGTCATAGTACTAGTTCCACCACCAATGGCGTCGACATTTCCTTGCAAATGATGATCCTTCTGATGAAATGCAGTGGCATTGTAGCTAATTTGATAAATTCATCTGCATAATGTGCACATGGAGCAATAATTAGGTAACACATAGGTAACTTATTTATAATGATATTAAACAAAAGCGTAGGATTCATCCCTTACTGCTTGCATAGCATGGTGTTTATCCTCCTAAATTAGCCTGTCATTCTGGCTTTGGAGAAGTTATTCTTTCTAGTTTCTACTTTTATAACTCCTCCTGATTTGAGCAATTGTCTGAATTGTTAGTGAAGGCCAAAACCTTTTTTTCCACCTCTTATATCATTGAAAACAAATTTTCTCTCTCTATGCCTTTCTATAATCCAAGTTATACTCCCCATAATCTAGCTTTTGGTGGATAAAATAGGAAGTTTTTCTGATGGAGAATGAGTTTCTCACAATATTACCATTGTCTTTGTTTAGTTTTCTTCGTTTGATCTCTTAGATTCTATCTCGAACATTTGTCTTCGCAACTTAGTAGCTGGTTGATTTTTTTAGTAAGTCCCGCCATTTTGCATTTTTTGATTCTTACTTTACGACTCTCAATGGTGAAAGGAAATTTTGGATATTTACTTGCATTCATCTCTTTTTTACATTCATGAGGGTGACTTAGTCATTTGCTTTCCTTTATTAGGGCTGTATTTTTTTTAGTTATGTTGTACTCTCTCTTCCCATAGGATCCAAATGGGGTGGCTCAAGTGGAGGAGCACTATTGGTGTACTGTGTGACAAGAGGGTACCCATAAAATTGAAGGAAAAATTCTATAGAACTGCCATCAGACCAGCGATGCTTTACGGGACAAAATGTTGGCCTATTAAGAAACAACAGGTGAACAAGATGAGTGTAGCAGAAATGAGAATGTTGAGGTGGATGCGTGGTAAGACTAGAAAAGACAGGATTAGAAATAAAACGGTTCGTGAGATGGTAGGTGTAGCACCCATAGAAGAGAAGTTGAGGGAAAATAGGCTAAGGTGGTTTGGACATGTCTACTGTAGACCGGGGGATGCAGTAGTTAAGAGAGCGGATAGGATAGCTTTGGGTAGTGATGCTACGGGGAGGGGTAGACCTAAATTGACATTAGATGCTGTGGTGCGCAATGATATGAGTATAGTAGGTTTGTGTAAACAAGTGGCCCTTGACAGAGTTCAATGGAGGAAAATGATTTATGTAGCCGACCTCAAGTGATTGGGACTTAAGGCTCAGTTTGGTTTGGTTTGGTTATGTTGTACTCTTTCTTTTTGATGCTAAGCAGTAAGACTTACATGGTAATAGTTACAATAACGACATACTCCATCAATCATGTGAGGTTTGCAACCACTAAATCAAGCCCAATACATTAGAATCCTACAATAGCCCCATAGGGGGTAGAAATAAATTAGGAAACACTCCTGTATAGGAGAATTAGTTCTTGCCTTTGGCAAGATTTTACCCCTTGACCTCTCAATAGAGAGTGTACAAGGGTGACCAACTAAGCTTAGTGCTATTTGGCTAACTCTCTCTATACTTTGATGAATGGTATGCAGCCACCTATGACTGCGTCTCTTTGTTCTCTTGTTTGACAATATGTAACCCGTCTCACATGCCCCTGCCAAACCAAACCTGTATTCCCAATGTTGCAACGTCTATTATTATTTTTGTAAGGCCTAGACCAGCATTTTGTAGTATTGTTCAATTTGGACTACACTTGCATGGCTTTAAAACACCAGTTATGTGTCGATATGTCGTACTGCAATTTTTTCCAAATTATGATAGGGGCGAGGATGTCATACACAATACATTGTGTGTGGAGAGATGTAAGCTCATAAATCTAGTTTGTAACTCTTTACTTTTTCACATTATGGATCAAGCTTGAAAGTCACTTGAATTGGATGAAGTTTTATTGAAACAATGGAATCTGAATTTGATCTGTAGTTTCTAATATGTGTCCAAAACGGGTTGGTAGCCTTAGAAAGATGAACTTTGCTACAGATTTAACTTACTCACTATACAGTTCTAGTTTTAAAACGCTGTCTAAGCATGTCAAACCACATCCGATGGTTCTTTCTTTCTTCAAGGTATCATTGAATGTTGAAGAAGTCCACAGTTTTGAAACAAGGGGAGTACTTTTTCCTACTTCAATAGATATAACATACCGTTATACGGAGAATATATCTCCTCGACCCCTCAGCAGACATCGTACGAGAGTTACTATGCGTAGTTGTTATATATGTTGCTTTTGTTTGCCTTTACCTCGTTTTTGTATTTTCCGTCACTAGTCAAGTAAGGGACATGCATGTTTTCCGCAATGCATATTTGAAGAATTTATTTTACTGCCCCTTGTTTTTTGTCAAAGGTCAACTTGCTGTAGACACAGCTGGAGGAAACTTCACTTTTCATGTCCTAAACATACTAGTAGGAGAGGCAAGCCTAGATATGGAGGAGTCTGCCTTAATCTTTTTCCCCTAAGTTAGTAATATTGGTGTCCTTATATGATTTTGGTGATTTTAGGACATTTTCGGAAAAATATTGTCTGTTATTTAGACGAGTCCTTGAGCTGTCTGCATTCTCTCTGTTGTTGGCATGCTTGCAATCGTAGAAATGTGTCCGGCTGGTTACTTTGGCAGTGGTGTTTTAAGAAATGAGGCATGATCTGATTCTCTCTCTCTCTCTCTCTCTCCCCGTTTCCTAATCTTTGAACTGACTTTTCTGCGATGAACTTTTGTTACAAGCTTCTAATCGAGATACTTTTCCTTTCTGTTTTGCTAGTTGGAATGGCTTTTATTTAATTACCTCTCTTTCTTCATATTGTTACTGATTTGGGAAATGATTGCAGAAGGAAGGACCTCTAGGGTTGCTCCCAATGGTTGCAGCAAGCGGAGGAGAGTTTCAACAAATCAGACTATTATCAATAGTGATGTTTACATGAACCTGGAGGTTTCTAGTGGTTCTTTGGTAATAGTTGAGATTTTCTTTAGACTTACGCGAAGTGCATTCTGCTTATATCCTTGGTTGGCCCATCATCTTGTCGAACAAGTATTTTCTTTTCTGGTGCAACGGAATATCATACTATTAAGCAAAAAAGGAGACAGAGATCATAGGGATCAGACTTTGATATATCACCAGAATCTAAATTAAACTAAACGAAAAGCTGCACCAAGGTTACAAAAAGGCTAGTCAAGAATACTAGCAAGGTTCAGGCAGTCAGCAAGGACAAATTCCTTCGTGGATGGTGGAATCGGGGGAATTTGCACTGTAACTAAAAGATCATCAACTTGTTTGGCACCCAAGTGAGCAAGATTATTAGCACTACGTACTTCCTATTATTTTTCTTGTTTGCTTGTGGCAACTGGCTGAGTACCTTCTTTCAGCTAATAAGAGCAATAAATAAAGAAGTTAATAGTTCTCAAGTTATATTCTATAGTTTCCACATCTGGGAGTTACGAGGGCATCCAATGGTGTCCGATCAAAATTTACACATGGTAGAAATTTACGATTTAAAGATTGTTATAAATCTTTTTTGGCTAAAGTCTTGCTGCGTGATTTTCAAAAGGTGATTAATAGTTCAGAGCGAATTTTTGTTCAATTTCTTTTACGTTTTTACCCGGAAACTTTGCATGTGGAAGTATGCTAATGGTGTTTGATTCATCTTAGATTTGGCAAAATTGAAAGGGGTATTATGTTAAATGGAAATGAAATCATGTACTGTTATATTTTGCAGGCTTCTTTCACGGTGTGCTGAGTATTTGTTTTCAAATTCGAATACAGTTTTAGAGCATGTTCCAAGTTCATGCTGTAAGGAATCATTGCTGTAAAGATTGGCATTGTTGGAACTATTGTGAAGTGATGGTGTCCAGCTTACCTTAAGCATAGTGCGCCCATTTTTTTTTATCTCAAAACACTTACGAGGTTAGTTTCAACATGATTGCTACTTGCTAGTTGTTGTCATGCTTTATATAGTAGCAGAAGCATCTTCCAAAAGCACCGCTGCTTAGGTGGGCAAATTGGTTTTCAAATTGGAGTTTTGATGCAGTCCACAAGGTCTCCCGTATTTGTTTTCTGGTCATCAAGAAATAATTGGTGTATTCCAAATTCTGATGGCTCCCTGACTTGGCATAAAACATATCATACCACGTTTCTTATGGAAGATTTTTTCCCGAGCAAACCCCAAGTATGTCATGGAATTATAGGATTTCATATTCATGATCCTATAGGATTCCTAGATTAGAAGAGGCATCACTGCATATTTGTTGTGTAATATTGTTTTTGTCACATTTAGGTTTTGCTTGGACTCTTGATTTCACTGAACATGGGCTTATAGTGAAGTGCATTCTTCATTCTAAGTAGTTCTCTCTTTTTGTGAGGTTGTTTTGGAGAAGATGGCAATATGTTCTTTTAGTTGATATGTAAGTTAGTTCCTTGTTTCTTTTCATCACAGAATAGGGTTGGCTTGGTTGTACCATTTAGGCTATATCAAGGCATAAGTCAATGAGAAAGCAGTAGTCCGACTACGTACAAAATGGATTCTAGAAAAATGCAGGCTGAAATTGACCGACCAAATCTCTTCTTTATACAGGTAGAAAGAAGTGCCAATACTTAACCCAATCTGGGATGAACTGAAAGTTGACTTTACACACTCAACGAAAAAATGGTTGATAACTTGAAATTTTAGGTAGTTTTTTTCTACACATAAATGAGAATTTTTAGAGTTTTTGTGCGCCTAAGGCCTTGCTAGGCCGATTCCATAGAACTTTTGCTCTTTCTGGAAATCCTATAATTTTACAATTTAGGTAAATGATATGGCTTGGATCTCAAGCCCCAATACCAGCCTACTTACAATATCAAAGATACATTTTAGACGAGGTTTCACACCTATCTTTTTTTGTTAATTGAATTTGTTATGTATCAGTGGTGTTTAGGAGAACATTCTGATCGAGGAAGTCTTCAAGCAGCTAAAATGTATGAGGGAAGGTTTGTCCACATAGAAAGGAGAGAAGAGACTCCAAATCTTTGGCTTTAACAAGCTTTGAGGAGAAAAAGGCACAACTTTTTAACCCCTAGGCGTCTTAGACTTCTTTATTTCTAATTGAAATTTTGAGCACTATACCTTTTAGATGCTAAACTGTTTGATGAAATTCCTAACAGGAGAGCAAGCTTCTCAAGTTCTTGGGTTTTTTGTGGAATCCTCTGTCATGGGTCATGGAGTCTGCTGCCATTATGGCTATTGCTTTGGCAAATGGAGGGGTACTACACAATTCATCTCTCTCTCTCTCTCTCTAAATGAAGAGTTGAATTGTACAGGGCAAAGCATCCGGATTGGCAAGATTGGCGAGGCCTGGCATGGGCACCGACATCTACCCATCATCCTCCCTTCTTGGCATGGGCACCATCATTTCATGTTTAGGAATAAAGAGGGTGGAATCATGTTGATACGTGGAAATAGAAATGTAACAATTGTTGTGAATAGCTAGATTTGCTTGGATCAGTGCTCTTCTGTTTCTTAGCTAGATTTGCTGTTCCTTGCTATGTTGGTGTTCTTCACTTAGCTGATTAGGGTTAACACTACCATGGCATTTTGTCAATCATATCAGCAAGTGAATCGATTTGGCTAACGGGAAAGGGTGTTGCTAATGCCAAAACTGTTTTTGTTTGTACCAAAATTCCAGAGTCATAAAAGTCTTGTACATTGCACATGGTACAAGACTTTTATGCACTATAGTTTTGGCACTAATGAATACAATTTTGGCAATTTTCATTTCCCGGAAAGGGAAAATGGGAAGAAATGGTGCATGTTTGGCAAGACTTGTATCAGTGGGTGAAATTGTGCTTCAGGCAACGTAAGAGTTTGGGAGTACAGGGATAAACAAGGATATCGAACCTAAGAATCTATGAAACAAATTACAATAGCGCAGAAAATTAATTTCTAAATTAAGTGCAGTGGTTTTGTTCTTCGATTCTTGCTATCAGCTAAATTTAAACATCAATTTCCAGAGATTTGTCTTTTGCAGTATCATATTATACAGTGGTGATTGGAAGCCTAGAATTTGAGTGGTATTGATGTTTTTTGAGTGTAAGCGGACGTTTAAAATTAAGATGCAGGTCGGATCGTGGTTGCCCGAAGAATGACTTCTGCTGTGTACCATAGTTTAGAGAATCTATGGTTTAGATTTTAGTTGGTTCAAGAGTGTTGCTGTATTTTGTGTTTTCGAACAATTATTAGTTATGATCATTGCCCAACTTTGTTTCTGGGCATCGATGGTTGAATTGCGAGACGTCTGTTACTTGAGATGCACAATAGTCCTGGAGGCAAGATGAACACGGCTAAGTGTAATTTTGTTCACCCAGGGTGAACATTACCCTCTCTTGTTGGTTAAAATGGTGTAGGTTCCACCCCTGCAATATACTTTTTGGTAAGCATGACATCGCTTTGTTGTGGGTCTATACTATTTCAACTACTAAAAAACTCAACTCAACAAGGCTTGATCATGGGGTGCTGATCTTAAAATTAAGGAGCTTTTTAAACTTGAGGTTGATCAAAACTTATATTTGCTCGGTATATCACAAGAACAGCTGAGTGGGTTACATGTCATTGCCAAAGGGCTTGTACCATAATGGTATTTCCTAGTCCTTTCACAAGGGAGGTCAGGGTTCGAGTCCCGTCATGGGCATTTGTGGTTTTAGGGCTATGGATAGCCTTTGAACCCTTTTTGTGGATTTGTTTTGAAAGGCAAATCCTTTGTCGATTAACTTAATTACTAACTACCCTTCCCTTGCTGATGTATAACGCGTGGCAAAAAAAAAAAAAAAAAGGTTACATATGTTAGATATTGAAAAGAAGATCGCATGAAAGATTGGTAATGCGAGTTTGGCTCCTCTTGAATCCTCCAATAATTGGAGGATCCTTCAATTCAAATTCAACGGTTGAAAATCAATTCTTCATAGCATCCTCCTTATCCTGCTAACACCCAATAATCTCTCTCTCTCTCTCTCTCTTCACAACCCAAAGCTTCAATTGAAAATCAATCTCTCTTCAATTCATCACAGCCCGAATCTCTCTACATGACCATGCCAAAATCTTTACCTTCCTATTTTTCCAACGAAACCACTGTTGGGCAAAATAACTACTAGAAAGTGAATTAATTAAAAAGAAAGTGGGTTCACAACAATTGATTTTTTAATCCACCATTGAAGGTTAGGAGCAATGACCATTATCATCTGATACTTAAATTTTTCATAATAATAATGTAATTTGCGATCTAATTGCATGGTTTGCCATTCAAATTCAAGTGGGTTAAAATTAATTTGAAAAAACTGTTGCCAAAAGTCCAATTTTAACCAAGTACAAACACGATCTTCACCAGTGTTTGAAATGGGTATGTATAATTTTGTGGAGAATATTTTTTTTTTGTGGGGGGGGAAGAGAGAATATTGGTTGAGAGAGAGAGAGAGAGGGGACGGCTGGAGAAGAAGTGAGTTGGGTGGTCGTGAGTTGTGAGGGTAGAGAGAGAGAGAGAGAGATTATTGGATGTTAACGGGATAAGGAGGATATTATAAAGAATTGATTTTCAGCCGTAGAATTGAATTGGAGGATCCTCCAATTATTAGAGGATTGAAGAGGAGCCAAATATATTCTACTTTTCCTATTATAATAAATCCAAAAAGAGGATAAGGTTTTTTTTTTGGGCAAGTAAGAGGATATGTTTATGTGTACTTTAATAGTAGTTTTTAACTCTTTATGATAATCACTGCTTTAGGGGATTTTATCTAGTTTCTTGATTGAGTAAGTACTATTTATTCTTTTACTCGCAAAAGTAATTAAGGGGCCCAAACTTTGAAAATTCTTCAACCCCAAAAATCTCAAGACGGCCTGGTGTGTAAGTATTATGGACCTAAAGATGACACCAATTATTTAGATAGATTTAAAGTTATTGAACGATCAATTCAGCTCTTTTTTTTTGATTACCCAAAAAATAAAATCAGCTATTTTTTCAAAGGTAATAATTCAGTGTCCTCTGTAGAATTCAGAAACATTTTTCCAAGTATATGGACCACTGCTTTTAATGTGTAACATTCTCCTTTAAAAATTGAGCGCAACATGTTGAATAGTGATGTCTTCTTGAAATCTTCTTGTTTTACTTACGGAGATCGATTTTTAACAAACATATTTGGAACTAGTACACTCAATTAAAGGCTTATCAAATACTCCTGTATACATTGTTTGTAAATCCGTGCAGTGCTGTAGCTAACGGGTTAAGTATCCCGCTTGGCCGGGGTGTACGTTCACAATAATGAAACGCAAAGGAATTGACATGGGCATGAACAAGCGGCGGAGCATTTGGGATGTTGTACTACTTGCGCCAACCTTGGGAATCTTGCGCAACAATAAATAGTCATCACAGTGATCAACAGAATATGAACACATATTAAGGCTTCCGTACGACTCCACAAGCGATAGCCCTTCCTCGGTGTCATGCCATTGACAGAAGACATGCAAGTCTGACCAAGTAACATGAATGTCCGCCATGTGATCGAAACTCAGGTCCATCGATAAGCCCTTTGTGGCTCTGGCAAAGTGTAAATGAGAGTAGTAAGATTGTACTCAGAGAGAAAAGGAATCCAACAGTGTTTGCAACCATTATGTTGTAGTACGCGCAGGGGGTTGGTATCAGCAAGTACTGTACAGCTTTCCCGGCTACGTGTCTGTCTGAAGACTCTGAGCTGTCTTGCCAAACACCGCCCAGCGGGTTCACCCCAACTTGGAATGCCATTGCCACATTCAGTGAAGCTACAACC
>BPLS01031382.1:335-17425 GCA_019656275.1 Rhododendron kiyosumense
GGAGACATGGAGATCGCTACTTCTTGTTGCTCTTGCCTCTCGATCTCTAGCCTTCTCTTAAAAATTCAGAATGCTAAAATTGAACTAGGATTGCCCACTTATAGCTACGTACTGGGCCTAAAAATACATGAAAAATCAAAACATAAAATAGAACATGCGTCAGGACGGGCCCGACCACTGTCCTAAACAATCTTCCGGTGGGCTCAGCATCTAACTTCCTCAAGGGCCCAGCAGACATCGCCGAATTCATGTTAACTAAGAACTTCGAATTGGAAATATTATTGAATCCTCAGAATTACTTGGATATCTTCTATCCACAGAGTCCTTGTGAATCCATACGACTTTCGTTCTTCTATTTCTTTGTTCCAAAACGTTCTTTAAATTTTTCTATCTTTTTCTTAATTTCATCTCTTTATTCATTCAACTCACAGTTACAAAAGAACGTTTTGTAACACTCCAAGAGCCTTTCGGAAACTCCATTTTGCATCCATCGGTCCATTTATAGAACCTGCAAACCCGTGAAACACATTTAACTCACCAAGTTAATAAATAAAAGAACCGAACAAAAGTAAATTGGAGGACTTAAATGAGTACCATCAACTAAGCAATCAAATGTCCTCTAGATAAAACACACTTTTTTTTTTTTGCAAATATATAGAACCTGTAAATGAGAGAAAACCTGATTCTTTGAAGCTCTTTAATAGTTTTCCCACTTACGACTTTCTTTAGTGGAGAATGGAGATGGGATGGGATAATAGAAGCTTGCATGAAGGCATGCAAATGATTTCCAAAGAGCTGTCCAAATGATTTCAAAAGAGCTATGGCCACAATCTACATGAAGTCTGAAGACACCAATTGATTGATCAAGCACTTCATGCCGACGGATTTTCATGCTTCTCGTGATCTTATGCAAAGTGGTACTAGTGCATTTTAATTTGACTCTTAGGATGCATGGATCATTTTTTGATCGGCTAGGATGCATCATTAACTGGGCCATGAGCATTTTCAGTTTGTATTTACACTGAGTGCTCAATGAACACAAGAACAGGTTGCTAAAACCGTTTCACTCACAGGATCTAAAATTTTAAATACATAAAGGAGCTAATTAGTTAAGAACTACTTTCTTCAACACTTCGCAACCCCAGTTTTTTCAATTGTTGCAAAGGTCTCAGAATTCCTAAAGGCTAGCTTTGTAAGACCGAGATAACAGAGGCACTTATTACATTAAGAGAGTATCGCGAGTCTGAAAATAAGCAAACAAAATAAAATGCAGTATATAAAAACTTACAAGATTCGTAGGGGAGTTTCATGCTTCATCTGCAAGGAGAGGGTACACTTCAGCTCCTTGTATTTTCTTATCGTCTGAAAGCCCAATAATCACACCAAATAGTTAGGTCAAATATTTTCCATGGATTATTTGACATACGCACACGGACAAGACACACCCGTGTGTCATAGAGAGAGAGAGAGAGAGAGAGAGAGAGAGAGATGAAATCAATGAGACATGCAATTCGAAGAACAAGTTATACCTATATAAATGCGTGGAATATGAGCAATCTTGTGCCAATCTTCGCCTCCCTTTTCGCATCTTTTCACCAGAAGGGGACAATCAAATATACCAAAATATTTAAGAGATGAAAGTCTGCCCAGGCACTCCGGCAGAGATTCCAACCCACTGAACCCTCGAGTTATGAAATCTATCAAGGCAGGGTGATACTCAAGTTGATCAGGGAGAGACTTGACCTCTGGCCGTCCATATAATCTTAGATTCTTCACGGAGGTGAGATGGCTCCATGGTGGTGATGGAGCACCATGGAGGGTTGTGATGGAGCACTTGTGGAGGGCCAGGGTAATTTTATATACTCCTCTCCGAAATCACCTAAAGACAATATTCTAACGGTGGTGGTGCAAAATAACCCCTCCTCCCAACCCCTCCCCCAATTTGGACAGTCTCTAATCTACAGTTGCTTGAGGGATGTGAGGCTACGTAATGCATCTGGATTGGGTGTCTCTAACTTTAGACACCAAGATATGACTATATCTTCGAGGGTTGGTTGTAGCAGCCCTTTCGGTAGACACATCAACTCCGGGCATCCGCGAATCGAAAGTTGTTGAAGGGATGTCGAGCTTTTGAATGCTGCTGCTTCTATTTCGTCAATTCAATTGAGCTTTTCTAACTTTGGGCAATTGTCTATGCTTCTTTTTATAAGGGTTGGTTGTAGCACCCCTTCTGGCAAACACGTCAACTCCATGCACCCCCTTAATTGAAAGTCGTTGAAGGGATGTCGAGCCATTGAATGTTGTTGTTTTGTCAATTGGAACCAGGGACGGAACCAGAATTTTGTAAATACGGAGGCCGACCTATGAACAAAATTTTGAAATTTGAAGATTCGGAAATCTAATAGTTTGTTTGGTTTAGATTTTGAGGGAGGTTTTTTTTGGTAGTAAGTAGAGAGAGATAGAAAAAGAAATGAGATCAATAATCGAAGGAAAAACTTATGGGAGGCCTTGCAAAAATAGAGAAATTGGGTTTTGGGACAAAAAACGAACACATTTTGTCTAAATAATACCCAATACAAAATACAATACCCAAATGTTCTCACCAAACAAAAAAACGCGGGGTCTTGGCCCCCATATGCCCACACCTCTCTCCGTCTCTGATTGGAACAATCAGGTTATAGCAACGATGTACACATTTCGAACTTCTCAAGAAACCCTAGGTTTTCTAGCTGGTTTGGCAAATAACTCAGCCCTTCCATTTCCACTATTGTCATATCTCTCTCTCTCTTTGTTTGGAACGTGGAGGAAGGAAGGGAAAGAAAGGGAGAGTATAAAATTTTTCTCTCCCCTTGTTTGGTTGGTGAGATAATCGACAAGCAAAATGAAAAACAGAGTAGTAAGGAGAATGAAATTATCCTTCCATTTTTCGTTTAAATTATTTTCTCATCTCTTCCCTCATTTTCAATGTACAATATTCATTCACAAGTTCAACCAATTCTATGGTTAAACTACACAAACCCCTCCCGGGGTTTTTAGCTACTACAAACATCTCCCCCTCAAGTATTCGAAATCAAACTAATCTCTCTTTAGCTTCACATTCCCGTTTCACTTTCGATATTCTGTTAGTCGTCCGTTAACAAAACTATTCTATTTTGTTTTGTTAAAAAAAAAAAAAACAACTCAGATTCTTGACTCCCACATGCCGACAAAATAATCATACGACATCCATTGATTTGCAGCAACATAACAAATAACGGACATGAAGCACGTGGAGAACTACTGCTGTAAATAAAAATACATGCAAATAAACCACCTATAATGAATTGCAACTACAAAAATGGTACCCTTACCGATTGGAGCTACGACCGCTCCATCTACTGCACGGAGCTAAATGGTGGGTTTTGTACCTTTCTTGTGCCCTTGAGCCTTGTTTGATTTTGTAGGGCTCATTTATGGGTTCCTGTAAAAAAAAATTAGTTCAATCTGATATCCGTAAAAGCTTTTTTAGTACTCGTACGTAGGGGTCCTACGAATTCTGAAAAAGCCCTTAACGATTTATTGATGATTTTCTAAGGCTCATTTCAGATTAAAAAAAAAACGATTCAAAACACAAGTTTTTTTGAATTTTTTTATCGGTTCTTATAAACAATTAGCTCAATCTGATATTCGTAAGGGCACAAATACGTACTTTATTTGGGATCCGAAAGGGGCAATATTTTTTTAGTATAAAATATGTGTCAAGTATTCTTTTATGTTTTGGTCATGACTCATCGAATCACAACTTAATGTTTAACGTCAATTTTTCAATAGAAGATAGAGTTCGAACGTGGGGGAAAATGCGACGGGGAGTTTGAAAGTTAGTGAGTGAGGTGGATTTTTGTACAGTTCGTATTTTTCTCTCTTAAAAAACAATAAAGGGAGTGTGTTGTGTATGTAATACACGGGTTAGTCCGGCATTGCACGGGTATTGCGATTGTCAACTAATACCATACCCATGTGCAGAACAGAAGATAACTACAAAAACAAAGACCTCTGGGTCAATTGGTGATTGCATTACGAATTAAGGTGGCCGGCATCAATAGCTATATTCTATTGGTTAATTAAATGTTGGGCAAATTATAGTTACCCCCCTCTAACTATGCCTCGCGTACACTTATCCCCCTCTAACTTTTTTTTTTGGCACTTAACCCTCTCGTGTAATTAAGGGTCTTTCTGTCTACCAGCCCTTACTCTTTTGATCATAACTTTCTGTGTGCTTTGAATCGTGATGTGATTTTGGTGTCATTAGAAAGCTGACTTCAAGACCTCGAAATCGATATATAATTTGCATATTTTCGATTTTGGACGAAGAAGTTATAACCGTTTGAAGTTATGACCGTTTGAATTTCCATTAGTTTGAGGGGGTTAAGTGCCAAAAAAAAAGTTAGAGGGGGGTAAGTGTACGCGAGGCATAGTTAGAGGGGGGTAACTATAATTTGCCCTTAAATGTTCGAGAGATAAGATTGGAAGTCAAGTGACTTCACCTTATAAAAACAATAAGTTTACTCGTATAAATGTGAAATGGGAGGGGCTGTAGTGCACCGCGCCCAATCCGGGTCAACTGGTGATTGCATTAAAAATCAAGGTGGTCGACATCAGTAGTTATATTCCATATTTCCATTGCTTTCATGTTAGAGACAAGAATGAAAGTCAAGTAACTTCATCATATATAAAAACAAAAAGTTTGCGCGTATAGATGTACCTATACTATTTAAAAAGGGAAGACTCTTGTATTTATATTCACCGGAGTTATAGAATCAAAACGTCAATCACACCCGGTAAAAGCAAAGAGAAAAAAACAAAATCACACTCTGGTAGGATACAAACTATGTAATTAGGAAAACTCCTTAGTGGGAAGAATATGGAAAAATCTTAAAATGTTCCATAATAAATAGCTACTATTGTTTTGGAGATTTTCTGGGTAGCTTTTAACTTTTAAGTGAGGCATTGCCCAGAAATCAGTTCATTTTAGCCCAATATTATCTTAGTAATTGGGCTAAATGTCACTTTTAGGCCCAAGCAGTGCTGTTTTGCAGTTGGGCCTGTATGCGGTTAGGTCCATATTTGTGTCTATATAACTACTCATGTCAAAGACTTGAAAAACAAGTCAGTGCTTCCAGTACTGTTTGGTTTCCTCCGAGGGAAACTAGCGTCGCTCAATCACTTTGTTTGGTTTCCTAGGAGATTAAGTTTGTTCACTCTAGCTCGTTCAATTTTGGCAAGGGAATGCTGATCATTTCGAGTCTCATTTATATGATTAAAGCTGTTCATTTGTTCAGATTCACTTGTTAGAAGACCATGCAACTTCAACTCAATCGGATATACATATATATATTATTTGATGTAAAGTTTATATTTTTGGCTTCAAAATTCTTGACCCAGGTCTTTAGATCCAACATTTACCGTTAGTCAAGTGAACCAATTTTTTAACAAACATAAAAGAATTAAATCTGGACAAAATGTACAATTTTGATTATTTAAATGAGGCTTGAAATGAGCATACCCTCGATCGTGAGGGTGAACAAAGCGCGCGAGGTGAGCAAGATTGCACTGGATTCCTAATGTTTTCCTTTATCAATCGAGGGTTAAGGCAAATCTCAAGCTAACACAAGTACATAACAAAGCCTCTTTGTTCAACTAATTAACCAATGTGAAAGATAATCAGCACAAAGACATGCAACAGATTTATTCGAGGAAAATACCCTCGAACAAATACTCAATCCGTCCTCATTTGTGAGTCATTCTAACTCATTAAGAAAAAATCATCATTGCACTTGTCATAGTTTTATTTTCTTTGTTAGTCCTTCATAGCATCATCATTGCATTTTTCAATGTAGTACTCTTAATTTCAAAAAGTAAGGGTAAAAGAACAAATTCATCACTTTTTGCCCATTACTGTCAAGCATGGATAATGTTTTTGAGACAACAAAAAGTGCTAAATAGAATCATAATATGGGGGCGGAGAGAGTATAAAAAGTTTGTACGCATAATGGTAGACGCGATATTTCACTTTAGAAGGTCCTAGACGCGATTTTTCACTTTAGAAGGTCCTTGGATTTTTCAGCAAAATAATAGGAACAAGAAAAAAAAAAGGAGTAGGTAATCTGAATTCATGTAAATGTTTGAGTGTTTCGCTTTAATTAGGGTTTCCATTATATAAACAAATTATATTTTTAGTTAATTTTTAGTTCTTCAATCTTCTTAAAGCTCATAATACCTTCTTTATTTATTTATTTTTTGATAAGCAAGGCCAATAATTTTACAAGCAGTACTCCTATATTTTAGAAAGTCAAAATATGTTGTACAATCAGCCACATCTCTTTTTGAATCTTCTAATGTATCTTTTTTTTTGTTAGCAAAAGAGAAATTTTATTCAAAATTCGAAAGGGTACATCGACCAAGGGAAAAGAGAAATGATGCATCACTACTAGAAACATACATTCCAATGAAATTGACACCTATGTCCTAATTACTATCATGTGCATACCACAATTCCAGAGGAAGAAACAAATAGAAAGACATCCAATAAAGTATTTGACGTACCCAAAAAATACAATCACAATATCAGATCCATGCATGTACTAAATTTTGATCCTCCTGATTCCATCTAAGCTCCTCTTGAAATCCTCAATGGAATAATCCTTGATGTCAAACTTTCCTTTTATCCAAAAACCCATTCCAGTCTTGACCAAGTCACTCAACTCTTCCACATTTTTGGGACATTGTTGAAAATAAAATCATCCTTGTTTTTCAAAGGGTCCACAAGACTGATAAAAAAAAAAAACATGTCTTCCAGAACTTTTCTAAATTCGTATCTGTGAGAAAACCACTAGTTCATGAGCAAAGGTACTAAAGAACCGGGGCAAACCCACGTTGTGTCCCACCACCTAATTAATGATTGAGGACCAAAACTGCCAAGAAAATTTGCAAAACAAGAGTAAATGCACTGGTGACTCAATATGCAGAGAGCAAAAAGGGCACAGATCAATTACCTGAAGCAAGGATTCCTTTGCTGCACAAAATGGATCTTCTTGCTATTCTATTTTGGACGGCCTGCCAAGCAAAAATCTCAATTTTGGGAGGACATAATTCCTCCAAATCACACTGAGCCACCCATTTTGCATTTTGCATCCGGTTTTCCCATTCTGCATAAGCTGAGCTTTCTGAGAAAATTTTGTTGGCATTCCACCTCTATTCCATGATGTCTTCTACTGTATCTTTCCTCCTCCTTCTTCTTCTTCTTCTTCTTCTTCTTCTTCTTCTTCTTCTCTCTCTCTCTCTCTCTCTCTCTCTCTCTCTCTCTCTCTCTCTCTCTCTCTCTTAAATTTGATCTCTGGCAGACCTTTTCCAATACGTTTTATCTCAATACTCTAAAACTAGAAAGGGAGAATTCAATACTCCCATGCACTTAGACTAGTGTTCAGAACTTGTTAACTACAACTAACACTATTGAATTACCAAAAAAATCTTTTGCCGAGCCAAAAAATAAAATCTTTTATTGATTTGTCGATTGATACCTTTTACATGTGGATCTGTTTGTCAGGCTTCGAGCACGGGAAAGGATCTTTATGATTAACGGGTTTTGGAATTATGAGAAAATCTAACAATATCTTCATAAGCATGGTAAAAAGTCTTAACAATTACAAATATAAAATTCTAAACAAAGAGACAAATCTTTGGCTGCACACAAAGCTTCTCAAATGATCACTATATCTTGGGAGTAAAATGTCACACAATTCAGAGCAAGCAGTGATGTATCTTAATTCTCTTAGGACATAGCTTAATGCGTGACTTAATCTGTAACAACTCGAAATTTTATTGAATAAAAATTTCATTTAAATATTGGAATTTCTTTCAATTATTCGGTATTTCTATTAAAATTCCTTTTTAATTTCTATAATCCGTCATAATTAGATTTAAGTCCTTTAAAATTATATTTCTTGATTAGAAATCCTACGTGGCAAGTGAAATTAGTTTTCAACTGACTAGTTGGAGGAACCGAATTATCAATTCATCTAGTTACAACTTTCTAACCCTAAATGGACATTTTTGACCATCTTTGAGCCTTATGAACCCCTCCCAACTCTAATTGAACCATTAGACCATAGAAGTAATCATTTTACTTAATTCCATGACAAGTCATTTCAAACCCTAATTTTCACCAATATTCTTTTATCCATTAGACAATAAATATTAGGAAAAATTTTATCCCTTAGACAATAGATATTAGGAATTGCAAATGAAAGTATTGACTTGACAAGACAAGTCATACCAAATGAAATCATCATTTTGCTTCCAAAAGAAGCAACCTTAGCTTTGCCATGCATGCAATCCTAAGACTAATAGGCCTAAACCTAAATTGCTCGCCAAAGTTACTTTCCTAGATTCTCTAAGTACATATATATGCTTATATATATGTATATATACCTCATAACCTATCATAAACATGCCTATATAACCATATATGCACTTTCTAGGAAAAGTGTTGACCAATGGACAACACAATACACTTGAAAGCCTTAACCCCTCATTTCTCTTTTTCCTAGTACCTAAGTATACTCATATATAACCATATATGTAGATATATATATATATATAGCACTAGAGAGAGAGAGAGAGGGAGGGAGAAGCCGAGAGAGGGAGAGAGAGGAGAGGCCGAGAGAAAGAGGGAAAGAGTGTGGTGTGTGCATGTGACTTTGTTCACTCCCAGAAGCTACCCTTTTAGCCTTAAGCCTATTTGACAACCCATTTCTAGTTTTCCTAAGTACAATCTAGCCAATTATCTTCTTCTTGCTTGCAAGCAACCTATCCTAGGACATGACAAGACTAAAACCCTTCATGATAACCTACGTTATGGCCTAAAATGGAAGTGACAAGTCTTGGCATGCTTGAAAAGCTTGATTTGACCAAACAATGGAGCAAAATCCATGAGAGAGACAGAGAGAGAGGGCCGGCCATGGGGAGGAGAGGGAATCCAAAATTTTGTTATAAATAGGACTCTTGTCCAAGCATTCAACTCACACCTTGAACTCTCCAACTTCTCTCTCTAGAATTCTTGCGTTGTTCTTTGTTCTTGCTTATTCTTGAGTTCTTCCCAAGTTCTTCAAGAAACTCATCCTAAACCACCCTTTCGATCCATAAAGTTTGGTAGTTTTAGTCACGAACTAGTTTCGAAAGAAACCTCCCTCTTTCGAAGCTACCGAAAGCTTACCGTATGAAGTTACTCCATCCGACGCACTTATTCTCTTCGTAGTCGTCACTATCGCCAAAAAGAAAGGTAGAGACCATTTTCCACTAACTCAACGTATAACATAGAACCGTATATTGGAAAGTATAACGTAGATTTTTCCGTCCTCATTATCTCTAAGTATACATAGACTATCCTTAACCGTTTTCCCTAAGTATATAAGTTGTTTATTGCTTATGAAGTTGGAATGAATGTTAGTTAACAAACTTATTTTGCCAATGGAAGTATGAGCATGTCGGAATAATTGACTTATACTCTAATAAACATATGTTGTTTTGAACTTCCCACAAAGGAAGAAAGAACGATTTTCAAAAGATAAAACTTTATCGTTTGAAAGAAGTATTCGTATTTTGATCTTTAGAATGGTTATGAGCATGTGTACATGAATTGCTTGTATTACTTGTCTTGTTGTAAAGCATAAGTGATTTTCAATCCAAAGGTGTCCGTATATGTGGCGTTATGCTTTAAGTGATGATTTGAGCATGATTAATAATATAGAGTTGGATGATCTTGCTAGTTTAATTTCAAGATTACAATGAATGATTTATGATTATGTATGCGTAAAGTCCTACCGCAGAGTCGTTGCATGAAAATGAGACACGAAAATCTAGAAAGTAGAAATATGGCACCTAGGGTGTGATTAATGAAAAGGCGTGTTTTGGAAAAGGTGAAATATTTTGGAAACCGCAATGTGGCCGGACATAGTAGCCCATTATGTGGTGTGTGTTTGTGTGCCAATGGGAACCCGATGCAGCGGAACCATTGTGAGGATACTCGAGAGACCGGAACGGTGGAACTGAGGTTGGGTGTGTTAAAAACGATTTTGAAAATATTGATTTAGTAAATGAAAGGTGAAACCAGTGACACGGTCTATGAGAAGTCGTGTAGGAGAAACTCAGAAAATCATGGACACCAACGTCAGTTTGGATAATAAATGCAGATGTGTCATTGTTAGCTGTTTTGTCGAATATGTATGAACTATGTGGAAATCATTGAATTTATGATCGTTTGTTCGTAAGTTAAGGGTTAGTGGGTATGGGTTATTCTATTGAGCTTTTGTAGCTCATAGTGTTACTTTTGGTGACCCTGACATATTATATTGGTGACGACGCTGGTATAATGTGTCAGATCTTATAGATGAACAAGGTGAATTCTACACCTTGGAAACTTTTGGAACCGAGGAGCTGGCCAGGATGGAGGAACAAGCAGAGCAGTAAATAGAAACCCTAGTTTCCCCTTCTTTTGTTAAATAAAAGTACTTTGTTAAGATTATGATGTAACATCAAACCAGACTCTATTTAGATTTTCAATGAAATTTTCTATTTAACATTCCCAAAATTAGGGCATTACATAATCAATACGTTAAATTTATATTCTCCTATACCTCTACTTGAAGTATTATTTTATCATCTAATAATTGTTATTGTTGTTGGCTCCGGTTATTATTGTTTACAGAAATTTCTAGAGAATATTTCCAACAAGTTTTAACGGTAATGGGTATCATCCGTATATATGTTAACGTAGGGGAGGTGACTTCAATTTCCAGCATCAGAGAGGAGGTCAGTGTATTTTTTTTTTTGGGACATTGGAAAGACAAAAACAAAAAACTAACCTCTCTCAAATGCCAATCTTTTCATATCTGCCTCAAGAAGCAGAATGACACGTGCGGCGGAATGACGTGGGACACCATTTTAACCTCTTCATCTACTCCCATGCATATCTGCAAGCTTGTCGGCCACTTGTTTCCCTCTTGGAGTGTATGCTTCAGATTGCATTCCGTACTGGCCAAGAGAGCTTTACATTCTTGGATTGGAACCTTGTGAGGAGGTCGGTGCATGTATATACTAGAAAGCGCCTCAAAAGAGATCAGCATAATGTAACTGAACATTAAAGAATGGGAAAATCTTTATTTACGGAAGTTCTGTAAATAAAGTTTACGGAGGCCAATTTCAATTGTTCAAAAGTGTTTTGGATGATACAGATTAAAGACAAACTATTAATGATAAGAGATATTTATTACCAGTCAAAGATTAAAAAACATATCCCAATTGTTAATTGCCAAGACGAACGAGTGAGATTTCACGTTTTCCGCGAACAGCTTATTCACGGCTCCTCCGTGAATAAGTTTCTCTCTTAAAGAAACCACAAATATGCGGTAAAATCAAGGTGAAAGCATTATTGATGAACGGATCTCGACAGCATTAATATATCTGCCTACTTTCTTCACTGATTGAGAAATTAAATAATTACGCAAATCTGCATGAAGATCAAGATACAAACATTAGTATATATCAGTTTGTTCAACGCCTCAACCACGGGAAAGTTCCAAAGTGGTTGGGCACTCTCAAACATTTGTCTGATCAGTACTATTAGGAGTGAAACATGTGATGCATGTGATCTCGATTTCATTCATAATTAAACATTATTGATCAGGCTATGATTTATTTTACTACATGTCTATTAAGGCTGAGTTTGGAATACGGCAGGAATCTTGGAGAGGAATCAAAATGCGACGCCATACTTTCATGTATGATTCCGATATTTAGAAGAAACAACTATAGAAATGTGATGTCATACTTTCAGGATTCCAACGTTTGGGAAAGATAAACCAAGAGGTGGTTAATTACCCTAGCTAATTTATTTATGTGTGAACAAGGTGCTGTAGTCGTAACTAGCTAGCTAGCTGTTCTTATTCATCTTATATTTATAATATATGTTTAAACCCACAATTGGCATCCATTGAATAAAAACAGAGAAAATCTTATTTGCGGACCTTTTCGTGAAGAAGACTTTACAGAGTTCAATTGCGATCGAGCGTTCAAAGTGTATTGAATGATCCAAATTTTAAATGAATTTTTCCGAAAAATTTTATTAAAATTTGGACCGTTAATTGCTAAAACCGACGGCTGTAATTTAGCGTCTCTGCAAATGACTTATTCACGGCTGCTCCATGAATAAGTCTCTAACAATGAAAATTAAAGGTCCCCCATGACACTTTGGATAAGAAAAAAGATGGGCAGTCCGATGGGTGATTGCACTGTTTTAATAGGTAGGATTTTCGGGCATTTTCTTTGATATTTCAAAAAAAAAATTGGTAAAAGTCATTGATTTTTTACATTTTTGATTTCTATCATCGAGACGAATGTAATACACAAAAGTTTTATGAAAAACTAACAAACATATATATATATATATAAGAACAATCAAAAAGTTGTCCACAACTTGTTGATTAGTGAAAACGTTGCCTTAGTTATAAGAAAATGAGGAATAAATGAATTGAGACGAGGGAGGGATTGAGTATCAAAGTTGTTTCCTAGAAGAGAAGAACTTATTTACCAAGGATCCGTAAATAAAGTTTTACAGCGCTCATTCGCGCGCGTCCAAAGGTGGTTTAAACGATTCGGATTAAAAAAATTGATACCGGTCAGAGCTTAAAAATATCTGAACAATTGACTACCGAAACGGACAAGTGAGATTGTGCGCTGCCATAAATAACTTATTCACCGAGAAGCCGCGAATAATTTATTCTCTTTTCCTAAAATATTGTAGGAGAGATTTTCCCACCTGCTCGATTATCCTATTCACATCAAGGATAGGATCAGAGGGGTCTAGTGGCAGCGGCCGCCATGACAAGAATTTTTAAAAATTCAAATATTATAAGTGAAAAAAAAAATTTATCCCCAACATATATAGTCTCTCCATTGCTAGGTTTTTTTCTTATTTTTTATTATATACTACTCATAAATCTTCTATTATTTTTTTTTAATAAATGAGACCCAAAAAAGTATTCTAAATCTAAATTCAATGGGTCAAAGTGAAATAATATAAATGATGATGTATAATTAAGAAGTAGAAAAAACTCCACACTCTAACCCTAAAATAACTTAACCTAAAAAAATTAGGGGAATTTAATTATAATGCCCCTCTCCAAATTTATAATGTCATTCCCAAAGGGAGTGCGGTTATCAATTTGAGAAATCTATATAGAGATCTGGGGAGTGATATTATAAATTTGGAGAGTGCATTATCTTTGTGCATACTGATACTCTAGACTATCAATGAAGGAAGCATGATAATATGCACATAAATTGAATTGTGTCTCTAGGTTTGCCCTTTCTGATGTCACTTGGTTTTGATTTGGGGGTATGGTTCTGCAGCAAAATAAGTATATGGGGCTACTGTTTAAATGATATTCTGAGAGCAGTCACTTTGTGCATATTACCAAAGATTAAGTCTATCTCCAATCCTCCCCCGCTCATACCCCCAATGATTGACAACTACATAGATTCTGCTGTTATTGTTGGAGTGGCATTATCGATACCCAAAATTAAAGTTAAGTCTTTTTTCATATTTCATGTGCAAATGAAAAACATCATTTACTGTAGTTTTTGTTATGTTATTTTAATTTTTTTCTGGAGCCGATGACTAGTAATATTGTAATGCATATTTTTTATTTTTTTTAATGTACATTTCGCCACTGCTAGGATAACATCCTGGTTCTGTCCTTGATTCACATGCGAGTTATGTGACTTGTGTATTGTTTCACACGTTTCGAAGGAGACCACTATGATATTAATGGCTATAATAGCTTTAACAGAAAGTCTACACATACAGACAATCTGTGCACAAATCGTGCACAGATTTTAATGTGGGGTCCATCACGGGTCCCACACAAATGATTTAAGCCGTTCATTAAATGCAAAATATTTTTTTAAGGGTTCTCGCAAAAAATCAGCTTAATCCAATATCTATAAATGCTCGATTCAATTGTCGAACTTTTCATTCAGATTTAAGAATAATGAAAAGCTAGATGATTGTATCGAGCATCTATAGGTATTGAATTGAACTAATTTTTTACGGAAACCCTCAAAAACTTGTTTTACATTTAATGAACGATTCAAATTATTTGTGTAAGACCCGTGGTGGGCCCCACAAAAGAATCTGTGCACTGACTGTTGTGTGTGTAGCAGGGCTCTAGCTTTAATTAGCTACTCAAGTCTTGAGAAATCCAAAGTTCTTTCATATCTAAGTAAGACTTTCATTTCATTTTTTGCAAAAAAACAAAATAGAATTTCATTAATCTTTGAAGTTGCATACGAAGATCAATCTTCAGAAATCAAACGTTCTTCAAATCTACTAAGAATTTCACATCTTTTTTCAAATCTCCTAAGAATTTCATTTCGAACAACAATATGTTTGGAATCAATGTAGAGAGGGGAGAACCAACTAGAGTTCCTCCGGCAGAGGAAACAACCAAGAAAGGCACCCTCTACTTCCTCTCAAACCTTGACTACAATTTTCCTTGCAAGGTTACCACAGCAGGCAAGTTCAAGTTTTATTGCAAGCTTTAAACAATATGAAACTTCATCAGCTCCGTTTGTTTGAACGTAAAATATTTTTTGATAAAACTATTTATCTATTTTCCATTGTTTGGCTAGAAAAAGGAGGAAAATATGGAAAATATTTTCCAATAGGGTGAAATTGTTTTCTTCTAATTTGGGTCATAAGCCATTTTTACATTTTACCCCCGATGGTTCGACATTTCCCAAAACCATGTATTCCCTTCAATTCTTCTCCCAAATCATATTAGATACAAAACAAGAGAGAGAGAGAGAGAGAGAGAGAGAGAGAGAGAGAGAGAGCGCACTTACTCAATTAAAATATTTTCAAACCAGCAATCTTCCATTATTTTAAAAAATACTTTTCATGTGTCAACCAAATACTGAAAAATAAAAATATAAAGTTTGTTTTCTGAAAAAAATATCTTACAATTTTCCATCCAAACAAACGAAGCCTATATAAATGTGCGTGCACACACATGGGTACAAGTAGTGCCCTTTGCGATGCACAACAAGTTTAACTCTTATTGCAAGGTTTATGAAATTTTAATGGTTGGCTTTCGTTATACAAGGCCAACTCTAGATGCAAGGAAAACTTGGACACACAACAAGATTCTTTCGTTGTCTTTATGATTGTATTTCTACTGCAGGTGAACTAACTGAGAAACCACTATCGATCATACGCGGTGAGACTAGTCCAGGAGACGATTCAATCGGTTACAGATTGCTACATCAAGTCGACAATAGACTACTTGGAAGTAACTAGAGCAAAGCCTTCCTTGGCCGGAAGCCTGGTCATTGCTCCCTGGTGTCGACTGTCTTTCGATACCACCAACTTCAGATGGGGACGACCTTATCTTGCCGGAAGAGTGACCTTCCCGGCCATTATGGAATCGGCAATATTCATGGCTCATCCGAAAGAGAAGAGAAGCATCAATGTGCTTCCGGGTTTTTCAGCTTCTGCCATGAAGGTCTTTCAAGAACTCGTGCAGATTTAGTTACAAAAGACATGATAGATCGGTTGGAAGAAAATGGATAGCTTTTTTGTTGGTTTCTTGCCAATGTTTTGAGTCTCGGGTTGCTTTTACTTGCCTTTATCCTTTTTATCATTGTATCATTTTTAAAGATTAATTAAATTTCTTTTGCCGATAAATAAAATAAAATAAAATGGACAGTGCTGTACAAGGGAAAATGCATATGCATTGCTAGCTTCGTAATCTCTTTCCATGGCTTTCTCTTTTGGTTCTTTGGATCATTTTACCTGTCCAACTATTCTACAATAATCCATTTTTGGCATGAATTTACGTTGAGTTTCTTATTTTTTAAGTACTTATTTTCTACTTTACGAGACATGCCATTCTCTCACAATACGTCACATTTAATTCAAAAAATAACAATTTATTTTAGTTAGCGGAACATAGGCCATGTATGGTGCTTTTAAAACAAAATTAAGGTATTTCTACGTCCTACTGGGAAAAACTGCGCTCCATAGAATAGTGGTGGGCACTCCGCAAGCTCAAAAAAGTAGAGACTATATATTATTTTGAATCATCAAACTTAGGTCACTGTGGAAATTTTATATTCATCCCATAGTTAATTGACAATGAGTGGAGAGATCGTTCAGACTCACATACTAGTTTTAAAGGAGATAATTAACCGATATGGAACAAACTCCAACACTTCTCCGCACATGTGACTCTTGACTCGCACATGGATAAGTAAAACAAACGATTCATAACACACATGGATCACCAAAACGGTATACCTATGGCATAAACAAGTGTGAACAAATTTTTCGATAGCCTAACTCTGATACCACGTAGATTGTTATCACAGTCTCATAATTGTGACCTTTTTCTGGATGTGGTTTGCTTGTTAAATAGAAAACCCCAGATGATATGAGAATTTAAGGAGAAGCAAACTAAAAGTCCCATTGGCGGAGCCAGAATATGGGTTGAAGGGTGGCCGGCTTAAGAGAAAATTTCACTAAAAAATGGAGTACTAACTGTGTAGCTTTTGCTCTCTGAAGACCATTAGAAAGTGGCGGAACTCAACCATATCTGCCGTAAAGCTAACAGGACAAACCGATATCTTGGCCAAAGCAGGTCTTGCTCTGCCCGGGGTTTTTCCAGTTCTACCATCATTCTTAACGTTGTTGCTTTCAATTTCAAGAAGACCATTGTAGGGGTTAAAAATACCCCTTGGTAGTGTTGGTTTAATCTATTTTTGTCTCAGTGCTGCAAACGAACCAAGTTGCTCGCGAAAATTTAACTCAGCTCATTTAGTAATGTTACCAAAATTGAGCTAGAGTTGTAAGGCCATTAGAAAGTGGCGGAACTCAACCATATCTGCCGTAAAGCTAACAGGACAAACCGATATCTTGGCCAAAGCAGGTTTTGCTCCGCCCGGGGTTTTTCCAGTTCTACCATCATTCTTAACGTTGTTGCTTTCAATTTCAAGAAGAC
>BPLS01031383.1:0-34975 GCA_019656275.1 Rhododendron kiyosumense
GGTATATGTTTTGGTTTGGCTTCCGTTGCCTAATGCCTGCTCCCATGGACCAATTTTCGGCCGAAGGCTGGTCTTGACGGAACACATTAAGCCCAAATCATAGTTGTGGATGGGTTTCAGTTGCTTGGTTCATTCCGCTGAAGCTTCAGCCCTGTTTGCGTACACCGAGTACTTAAATTGTGAACTCATAGGAAGTTTGCATATGTGCATTAGAGACCTTTGTTGTTTGATTCCTGTTCTCTACCTTGGTCATTAGGTAAAACTCATATTAGTTAATGAAGGATCTTGGCAGTGTACCATTACCATTCTGTAACAGGTTAATGAACTTGGGGTTTGTTCAGAAGCTTGTACTTCAAACTTTTGTTTACAATTTGCTAAGTTTGTTCAGACTTTTTCTCTGTAAACTCTGGTTTTAATGTGGATTTATGTAATGACCTGCATTCGTTATTGTTTTTTTGTACAGGTACTAAAAGGCAAAAAGATGCCTGGGCGCATGGGTGGGAAGCAACGGACAGTTAAGAATGTTTGGGTTTACAAAATAGGCCCAGCGAGGAACTTGATGTGGGTGAAGGGCCAAGTATGGTTTTATTTCTTTTTAATCTCCCTGAGGTGTGAATGCTTTTAATCAAAACGCAAAAGAGATGTAATATGCCTGTGTGAACTTTTCATATGAGATATCAGCCTCGCCTTGAATCCGCCTTTTCCTTCTTGGGTTCCTAGATTTCTATTACCACCTTCCATGTGGGTCTAATCATTTCCTTATCACATGCATGTTAATTGCTCTGTGATCGACATTGCCGTACAATCTCAAAGCCTTCCCTCATTTTACTTTCCGTTTTTAGCTTTCTATCTTTTCCTAGTTGGTTTCGTTTCTATTGTATCCTTGCTTGTGACGCCACTCATTCATCTCAATGCCCTCTGTTCAGCAACTTTCATTTCCAATAATATTTTTTAGAAACATGTACAATAGCGTATCTGGTGGTGGTCGTATAAACTTCTATTGAGCTTATACGTTAAGGTTTAATCTCATATGTTTGGCATAAAATGCGATATAGTTCTCCGAGTAAGTTGGCAACTTAGCAACTTCCTACTCTTCTCTTTTGAAGATTCAATTGATGGATGGTGACTAACCAATGCAGGTACCCTAGACAAAGTAAAGGTATTAATCGATAAAGATATGACGAAACTGATGCATAGATTATTCCAATCCATAGAAGTCTTTGCATGCCTGCAATTTCTTTGTGTAATTTGTAGTACTCTTCTTGCTTATTCCTAATAGTGATAAAACTGGGGAGGCAGCCACCTGAACTTGTCTGTGTATGTTTACTGAGAAGCTATTCTTTCGCAGGTTCCAGGAGCTGAGGGGAACTTTGTGTTTATTAAAGATGCTGTTTACAAAAAACCAGCTACTTCACTGCTTCCATTTCCCACATATTTTGCCCAAGAAGATGAGAACGAAGCAGAGTTGGAACCTCTAGTTGCTGATCTTGGGGATGTAGATCCATTTATGGCAGCTGACTAATCACAATTGGTTTTTGGAGTCCCCCAAGAGTTGGTTTCCCTTGTTAGGTTGACCTACCTACCTTCTCATATTAATATTTTCTTTCATTTTGGTGAATACAGGTAGAATGGTGAGTTCGTGATTGGTTAAACCAATGAGTCAAGTTGTTTTGGTTTTAAGTTGTAGTAAGCTAAGGACTTGGAATGTGATCCGATCATTGAGTTGTATTTGGCTTCCAGAATTGCAAAATGCTAAACATGTCCTTTTCAATAATGTTGGAATTCTTGTTTTAAAGAGAAGCAAAAAGTTAGAATTGGTGGTGTTTCAGAGACTTTCAGTGGTAGAATTTTAGATTCGTCTGTTTTAAGATGTTATGCTTGTTTTTTTGTGAGGGGGGGAAAGGAAAACTCCCTCGTACCTGATGCATTTACTTGGTGGAAAGCTTTTTAGAAGCCGTGCTTGTTTTTGGGTGAGCGAGGGAGAAAAGACCCCCACCTACCTGATGGATTCCCTAGGTGGGAAATTTTCTTGCGGTTATGCTTTTTTTTGTGAGGAGGAATGGAAGAAGACTCCCACAGACCTAATTGATTCCTTCTTTGTTTTCGGAACTGAGTTTTATTGGAAGTGAACAAAACAGACTATACTCCAATACGCAAACCCACCGTTAAGGATTTCTTTGGATTTTGGATATTGGTGATTTTGTCAATGCTTTTGTTTGGCACTTCGTTTGTTGATTTAATGGCTAGAAATTTGTACCGTTGGATAATGTTTTGAAGTGATTGTGGAAGCAATCCACTGTGAAATGGGCATCAGAAATGGTGGAATCTCTCACTTTTGATGAGGCTATAGACTTTATGGGGAGGGTGGCTTTAATTGCTTGGAACATTTGGAAAGCAAGAAATAATTTTGTTTTTTGTCAATCCTTGGTTAACCCTTTGGCTACTGTGGCTGCTATCAACCATAGCATATTGGAATTCTCAAACTTTTCAGTGATAAATTCAGTCCAAATGGATAATCCTATTGATCAGGAGGTGTCAACCACCTGGAGGGCTCTGGACGTTGGTAAGTTTAAGGTTAACTGCGATGTGGCCATTCCTCCAAACAATGGGAGGAGTACTATAGCAGTGGTATTAAGGAACTGGAAAGGAGAGGTTATGGATGGATTTGCAAGGCCGGTGTGTGCACGTTCTAGTCTGTGAGGGGAGCTTCTTGCCATTAGAGCAGCCTGTAAGTTGATTCTCTCTCTGGGCCTTAAAGAGGTAGAAGTGGAGTCCGATAACAAGAAGGCTATCTCTCTTAGTGTTTCAGAACTGGTGCCGCCATGGGATGCAAGAGCAATGGTGTTGGATATCCGTCATATGGCTGTTGAAGGACAGATTTCTTTTCGTTGGGTTTCTGGAACAGCCAATAGAGCTGCTCATGAAGTGGCAGCTTTAGCTAGGCGTAATTTACTTTCTTGTAATTGGAGTGTTAATCCTCCTTTATCTCTTCTTTCGATTTTGTGTAATGAAAGATCTATGTAAAGCCCATTTGGCGTTTTTGCAAATCAAAAAAAAAAAAACTATGGAAGCAATGAGAGTGATCTCTTGATTTCATTACCTTCAAAGATTTGCTCGATGTTACGAAGTTTACTTTCAATTGTTGGTTACTGCCCAGTTTTGTACAGCAATTGGTCTCTTATTTTCCTTCAATGGAGGAGCACATTTATAGTAGTGTTTGATTGCATAACTATTGTAGCTAGTGAAAATTGCAGCATAAGAAAAGTCTAAGTTCTGTTCAAGAATGTAAAATATAGCCAACAAATTAGTCTCCTAACATATAAACATCCACCCCCATGAGAAATTGATGTCAATTTGTATGATGTTTGTTCGTAGAAAGAACGAGTTGGTAGTAACTTATTTGTGTGCGTATTTATCTTTTCTTTTATGAAAGAGAAAAAGAGGTTATCAATAAGTGTTTTCTCACATAAAAATGGATGAGATTGGACACTGTGATCACCAATTAGAAGAAATTAGAAGATAAACATTGAAGAAACACAAAACCTACAAAGACAGTGTGGAAAAAAATGTAGGTGAATTAATGGGACATTTATTTCGTGCTCATACCTTCAAGTACAAACCCTAAAAATTTCAGATGGTGTTTCAGATTCCAAAAAAAGGAATTTTTAGAAAATGAAGGTAATTTCAAGCTAAAAAATCATGTGTTTACACAAATAATTTTCCTATTAATATGGATCTTATTTGATAGATCTCATTGAGATCTTTTAAACAATGCAAAAAAAAATTAAAAAATTATTTTTCATTTTTATTATTTTTGAACTTGAAATTATCTTCTTTTTGAAAGAGAATGTTTAAAAAGAAAGCGGAACGACACCTAAGTCAAACAAATCTCCAAATTCCAACTGCAACAACACGGGGAATAATCTTGGCACAGGTGACTTCGATTTGCCATTGTTCTATGTGTTTGGGACCATGGATTATGTTTATTGGTTACTTTGGCCGCTAGGGAAAAGACTTGTAAAATACCCTGGGACTCTAATGCTCAACGGATAGGGAAAAGACTTGTGAAATATCATGTGACCCTATTCCGGATCGGCTTAGGGAAAAGGTCTCAAGCGCCATCCTGTGGTCACTCTAAGTACAGTGTTGGATCCAACGGCTAAGCCTTGAAAAAATATTTGGCATTTGGTACTTGGTAATTGAAAAATATGATTCCCACTTTGGTTTAGACTCCCGTTTTTCATGTTTATCGTTTAGATATTATTAGACTCATTGTTTGGTATAATTATTGTGGTGATTCGATTATTGTTCATATTATTCACTAGTGGATACTATTTGTTGAGCTGTTGATAGTATTCGTTGAACTATCTATCTCCCTTATTAATTTGAAATCACTTCTTTAGAACCCTCATTATCGTTCGTTCAAAGGTATGCCACTTTGTAGTATCACCCTTACCATGCTTAACTACTTACTGAACTCATCAGCTGACGGATTTATTTCACATTTTTTTTCAGGTTAGTTCATGGAGCATTATAGTAGACTATGTCGCATTGTCGGGACCTTTTGTTTAAACCTCTAGGACGTCTGCATTTTTATTTCTTTTCTATTGTCAAAAAGTTTCCGCACTTTTATTTATTGACAGTTCGTTGTGGAATTTGAAGGTGGAGAATATCGGGCATTTTGGCCATCTTGATATGGAAAAATATTGGTTTTGGGTTTGCACATTTGCTTTAATAAATTATTTAGTTTTTACTTTACTTGTTTCAAGTTGTTAAAAATATTTTTAATTAGATTTCGTGTCCCATGATTGTTTCATGGCACATGGCCAGTCATGCTCATGGATTTGGGGTGCGACACAATTGTCAAGAGTTCTTAAGCTATGAACGGAGTTTTTACGGAAAACCCCAGCCTTTCAACCCAATTTTTGGGACTCTGGCCCACTACATTATATATGCTCTCTTTGGAATTTGTGAAAAGTGAAAGGTGATAATAAAAAATAATTGAGAAGAAAAATATATAACATTCGTTTCAAAAAGATTATCAAGTCTACAAAACGAGAACTAAAAAATAATTCATGTTCATTGAAAAAAAGTCTAAAATTTTTGTCGCTAGTTACCAGAGATGAATAAGTTCTTCCAATTTATCATAATGCATTTTTTTGAGTTCTCATTTTGTAGACTGGATAATGTTTTTGGGATGGGGAGTAAAAAATAAAAGAAATTGTCACTGTGCTTAGTCTTTATGTTTTTTAATTTTTTATATTTTTTTCTCTCAAACAGAAATGGAGAAGGAAAATGTTTTAAATTTTCCCTTATTCCACTTTCTTTCCCTATGTTTCAAACAAAGCATTAGAAGTTTGAAATGAATTTTCTAAAAAAAATCCTCAGGCTGTTCTGGATGTCATGAAGGTGAAGGATGGATGAGAAGGTGATTTTAAATTCGCACATTAGTTCTTATATTTGAAATAGATTAAAATAAAAGAGTAATTTTTTGATTTATTTTATTTGAAACCACATTCTTAAACTACAAGGAATCTGATGTCACCTTCTTCCATGGTAATTTAGATATTTTGTACTAAATTTATACTCCTAAAAAAAAATTGTAGGATTCCTAGGAGATACTCGAAAAATTATTTCTTGGATTGGATTCTGGACTTATCCAAACATAAAAACGGAATTACCTTTAGAAATCAAATTATTGAGTATTTTATTAAACTAGATTATCAATCCTATTCAAAACAAGGGAGAGGTGGGTTTTTTTTTTTTTTCCAAGAATCAAGAATTACATAAAAAAGAAAGGGGTTATCATGTTCTATAGAGCTCAATAACCAAAGAGGAGGCTTAACTTCCCAAGTTTTAATACCAGAGCCTCGCAATCCCGAGCTAGCCAAAACATGAACAACTGAATTAGTCGGTCTACGGACAAACTGAAACTCACACCGCATAAAACTAGCCGCGGCCATTGAATATCTTCCACGATTTGAAAAAGGCACGATACGACAAAGCAAAATGGCCCACCATAGCACGGCACAGACATGGCATAATAAAGTAAATTGACACGGCACGGCACGACAGACACATTTGACACCCCTAGAATTGATGACAACAAATGGCACGTATTCATGATTAAAAACAAAAGACACCCTACTCTTCGGAGTCTGGGGGGCTGCTGTCCCAAGGGGACAGCAGTGCGCTGCTGGGCCCCATTTTTAGGCCCACTCCGGACTCATTCCGATGATCGAAAACGTTCACTTTGTAGAACTCGTCAAGTAGAACAACTATGCAAAAAATCAGCTTAATTGGATATCATTAAGTGTCTGATCGAAACCTTTTTATCTTGAAAAGAATGGATCCGAAACATTGGACCAAATCCACCTTAACCTATGGACCGAGAGTTATATGGGCTCCGATCAGACATTTAATGATATCCAATTAAGTTGATTTTTTGCATAATTGTTCTACTCGACGAGCTCTACAAAGTGAACGTTTCCGATCATCAGAAGTGAGATCGGGGTGGGCCCAAAAATGGGGCCCAGCAGCACGCTGCTGTTGGGACAGCAGCCCCCCGTTCCCTCCCTATTCTTCTTCTTCTACTTTAAAACACACACTCTCTCTCTCTCCTAGTTCTGATTTTGATATCAAAGATGGCTGACCCAAAGTATGCTTATCCCTACCCTGCTCAAGGTACGCTCCGCATTTTTTTTTCTTTTTCCCCTTTTCATGGGTTTTACAAAAAAAAAAAAAAAAATTTAGAGTACCCAACTTAGGGATTTTCGCTCTTTTGTCATCACAGTTCCAAATAAGTTCCAATTTCCATTCAGTAAAAGTTGTTCCAGTATTTTTAACTTCTCTCTCTCTTTTTTTTTTATCGGTATTTTTAGCTTTCCTTTTGTTCACCAGAAATGGTTGATTTGCCTTCCCTCCCTTTTTTCTCTTTTTTCCCGTTCTTCTTTTTGTGTACTTTTTCTGGATAATTTAATTAAATCAAGATCCCCCTTAGGGGTGTTCGGACAAATAAGTCACTTTGGCTTATTTTTTGTCCTTATTCAAAATTTTTTCGCATCACTTGGCTTATTGTCAATTTTTTGGGGATTATTGCATTCTCACGATGAGAGGAATCTAAAAAGTAAAATTTTTTGACCGAAATCCAATTTTTTTTGAATAAAGACGAAACAAGTGGCTTATTGGCTTATTTTTGTTTTTTTGTGGGTTTGTTTGGCTCAATTTTGGCGGGAAAGCCAATGGATTATTTAGGAGAACAAGCCCTAACTTGATACATTTTCGTCACTTCTCATTTCTCTTTCATCATAAAATTTCTTTTATTTGTCCAGTTTTTCTTTGCATCGTTGCTTATGTGGATATGTTTTTTCCCCTCTCTCTCTCCGGATCAGGTTACTACCAAGGCCCTCCGGTAGTGGCACCTCCACAGTATTATGCTGCTCCTCCACCACCACAGTATTATGCTGCTCCTCCACCTCCCAGAAGAGAACCTGGTTTCCTCGAGGGATGGTAATTCTCCATACCCAGCTCCCATCCGGTCAGTGTATCCTCAGTTTTTTTATTCCTGTTTCAGGCCGTTGGGATCGAAACCGTTCATATTGTAAACGTTTTAGTGGAAGTGTTTCCCTGCACGCAGTCGAACATTAACAGCTGTCTTCACATTTGTGAAAGACAAAATAGATTGCAGAGGACTCACATTTGCCTTCTATTTTTTTTTTGTGTAAGTTAAATATAATAAAAATAAATGGCAAATGTGAGTCTTTCTACCCTCTATTTTGTCTTTCACATTTGTGAAGATAGCAATTATTGTTCGATTGGGTGCATGGAAACACTTTCACTAAAACGTTCACAATATGAACGGTTTGCCGTCTATTTTATCTTCAAATAGTAAAACGTTGATACAGACGTGGACGTAAGTTGATTCGGACACCTGAATTATATATATAAAAAAAAATATGACAGATAGACTGACTGAACGGGAATTCCTCTACCCGCAAATTCTCTCTCTCTCTCTCTCTCTCTCTCTCTCTCTCTCTCTATTTGGGTCGATTTGATCAAAAATCTTTGTTTTGCAGTCTGGCGGCTCTGTGTTGTTGTTGCCTCATTGATGAGTGTTGCTGTGACCCTTCTATCATCTTCATCAGTTGATCCCTTCTCGCGGTGGTGTCTCCCATTGGTCTTTTCCTTCTACTTTTTAATTCCCCACTTTTAAGATTTCCATAATCTTGATTAGCGGTCATGTCGAATCACTAAACATTGTACTAGTAATCATGTGTAATCACTCCAGTTGAATGTATGAAACTATGAAGTAACCATGGTTAATCAGTCCAAATGAATGGTTGTGGATGTGACACTCTTTGTTTATGGTCTCGGAATCGTCTTTGTGTGCACCTGGGGAGTTCTCAAAACCTCTCTCTAAACACAAATAACTTTCTTCTTCATGTGTGTGTTACGATCACACCAAAGCTTTGATTTCCCTAGTGGTGGCACTCTTGTGGTGTTATTTGACATGTCAAGGGTTCAAGTCATGGTACCCAAACTCACATCAAAAAAAATATATATATGTTACGATCACAATTTATGATCTTGATTTCACTTTTGCATTCCAATTTCGTTGTCTAGTAGTTCAGTAGTTTTACAAACAAGAGGCAAACACTGCTGTGAATTGGTCATCACAACAGTTGATGACCAAACGCTGAGCAAATTCTTATTGATGGATTTGAACCGACAGACAACCTGAGAATTGGTCATCAGAAGGCTTTATTAAAGAACACGACAAGATACACGATGGTATTAAGCTTTCGACATCAACAAAGCAGGAACCAGAGAGTTTCGACACAAAGAAACTACTTTAGGAACCGATCTCCTGAAAGAGAAAAACGAGAGGCAAGCACGACTGTTTTCATTTCTCTTGGATGGCACTTAATTTGGGTTTTCCACGGCAGAGGGATGGGCAGTACTTTTTCCAGATGCCCCTCCCCCACAACCTCCGCATCCACCACTATTCACCATGTTTCCACATTTCCCACCACAACCACTACCGCATGCACTGCTGTTCACCAACTTTCCACATCCGCTTCCACATCCACCACCACCACACCCGCCACAACCACCACTGTCCACCGTGTTTCCACATTTACCACCACCACACCCGCCACCACAGCCACTGCTGTTCACCTTATTTCCACAACCGCCTCCACAACCACTGCCACTGCCACAACCGCCTCCACAACCACTGCCACAACCACCGCTCTTAACCATGTTTCCACATTTGCCACCACAACCACTACCACAACTGCCACTCTTCACTATATTTCCACTTCCGCCTCCAAAACCACCACTTTTCAGTGTGTTTCCACCTCCTCTCGGTAATGCATTTCTACACCCACTATCACACCCTTCGCTACAAGCTGTGGCTTTTTCTGATGCCACACTGTTTCCATTAGCCGTGTCCACATTCAAGGCCGCTTCATTCTTTGTAATCAATTTGTTTCCAAATTCACTATGTTGTAGGCCTTCATATCCCTTCTCTCTCAAAATATCAGAAAGGATAAATGTCAAAATGATTCCAGGCAATACCAGCCATTCTTCTTTTACCTGTAGTAAAAGGAAAAAGTAGACACAGTCAGTTAGGAGAAGAAGACTTCATTAGACTCGAAAAAAAGGCTCCTTTGGGACAGCTGTGGATTTCAAGGGAAGGGATTTATCATTCACACTAAAAAAAGAGAGAAGAGGTTTAGCTATAGATGGCTGTGACCAGATCGGCAGAGGCAAAAGGGATGTACCTGTATTTTATGAATCTTTGCATAACTACAATCTTTTACATGCAGGATTTTAAATCAATCAATTTAAGCTATTCTCACTGAACGACTATGTCAAATCCCATCATTCAAAAGCTACATCAAAACAAATTTTTATCTTTTTTAAATTTCTATTGGGTACCAACTGGGTGTTTTTTTTACTTAAATCCGTTGGATGGATGAGGATAGGTCCGATAGGACAAGCCTAACCTTTGACAATAATACACAATGTGGTTGTACTGAGACTTGAACCCAAGACCTTATGGTTATTGGGCTGAGTCTTTACCACTGAACAAAAAATCCTGGATATAAATGAAGAACAAAAAATGTACCTTGGAAATCCCGGATTTCAAGTCAAGCAATGCAATTGCCCTACCATATGGGTCTTCTGCTGAGAATTCTACTAAGGTCACAAAGTCACGTTCGCTTCTATGCTTATCACATTGCTTGGGTTCATATTCCAGATTTCTACCAGGGAATAGTTTTACCTGTATCAACAATTCATATTAGTCATGCATGTTTAGCAATTGGAAAAAAAACTTTTATAAAGCTACTGCAAGTCTGCACTAAAACATGTTGTGTGACACAAATTTGCATGTATTGCCTGCCACTTTCTTGCTTGTTTTCCAAGTGGATGCATTTGCAAGTCACTGATAAGATTTATACTATGTGAATGCATGATCTCTGTTAGCCGTCATCTTGGCTAAAGGAATAAAAGAATAACAATCGTATACCACAGGCTTGCTGACATAGACGACTTTTGCGAGGCAAAACGCCAAGGTTTACGACCTGCTCAGCAAGAGGATAAACTATATAGAAACCCATAGTTGTTATACTGAAGAATGATCCCCTCGCTCCTTTTTGGTTTCTCAATTCCCTGCCTCTGCACCCAACTAAGGGAATTCATGGTCCAACAAAAACAATAGAGCAATTGGCAGCAAAAGCATCAGAAACTAAAGGTCGAAAGTTCAAACCTTCTCCTCCCACAGCATCCTACGTGCAGAAAACCAAGTGTTTCCAAATTTATTTGACAAAAAACTTCCCCTTCAGTTAGGGGCTATAAAAACAGGATACCGAAACAAAACATGGGTGCATAGTCTGACGTAATATGAATTGAAAATGAATGACCTGGAATAGAAATATGTTACCTTCCGAAGGCCCGTGAGCTCAAAAAGGTCACCATCTTTATCGGATCTTTTCCGAAGGTCGAGAGACCATGGGGAAGTATCTATCAAAGACCATTCTGCCCCTACAAATTCGGCAAGAGTACATACTTTGCCAGATTTTGAAATTCCAATCACCTCTTTCTTCAATTTAGAGTTGTTTCTGCCCCTTCCACAAAAACTTGGGATATCAGCATCATACTCTGATGTCCTTCTAACAATGAATACTTTATACCACATAACAACAAAAATAGCAAGAGATGATGACTAACTTTTGCACTGCAGGGAAGATATAAGGGTGCGTTTGGTTGGATGAAATGGAGTCATTAAGAAAGGAAAAGAATTGGAATAAATTTCCATGTTTGGTTGTGGCTAGGAATCAATAGCAAGAATAGAATTCGCATTCCAATTCCAGTGTTTGGTATGCTAGAATCTCGTCTAAATGGAATGGAATTTGGAGTGGCAGTAGTAGTTTTGGGAGTGGCATTAGTAACATTTGGAGTGGCAATAGCAATTATGTGAGTGACATTAACAATCCAAATAGGGATGGTGGAATGGAATTGTAATTCTTTACTTTTCAAATGGAATAGTTATTCCTTTATTTGAATGAATAATAATTCCAAGAGGAATGGCTATTCCTTCAATTTTTAGTGAACCAAACAACGGAGTAGACATTCTATAGGATCCCATTCCATCAAACCAAACATAGCCTAACTTCAAGATCAACTTTTTTATGTTCTTATGGTAAAGTGCAAATCATGGTACCTTGCCAAAACCTATAGATAGTAGTGTTATATTCAGAGACAAGTTTTGTACGTATACAGGTATCATACAATGCACAAGATACTGGGTAATTGTACCAAGGAAAGGGACAAGATACTTGGTAAATTACTAAATTCCATCATTGACAAGTTCATCCATGTAAATCTCATGGTGATGCTCATCAAAGCAACTGAAGGTATATGCCACAACGTTGAGCAGCAAACGGCTGCCCAAATGAATGATTATTTCGAGCGAACTCTCCAAAGTTTGGATTGGTCCAATGTTTCTACAGACTAATTTGATCATTGAAGTGATTAATGGATCATTTTATTGGATTAATGACTACAGTGAGAATTTTATCCTCTAAAATAGTAAACCAAACCAAGCCTTTAAGTCCAAATCAATTGGGGACAGCTACCCTCTAAAATAGTAATTACACAAAAATAAGTTGTGTATTTATATTGGGGCAAAGTACGGATTACCTCCCTGCGGTTTTCGCGTTTGGCAGATGACCCCCCTGTGATTCATTAATGACCACATCGGCCCCCTGTAGTTTTGGAGTAAAGTGTCACCATTAGATTTTCCGTCTAAATTAGACGGAAAGTAGAGACCACGCGCATTTTTTGTTTGTGGAAAAGAAAAAATATAATAGGTAAAGTCAAAATCAATTGTAAAATGACTCTACTATCCTTTTCCTCATCTTCTTCCTTAAACAAACTCAAAACCATATCCATTTACCCCAACCCAATATTGCCCAGCCTCGAACCTTTTTGCTGCCACCACGGTACACCTTTTCGACACATATTTCCAGCCTTAAATCAAACCCCAAAATTCAAATTAATATGGTTTCAGGTGGTTTGAATTGGTTTGGTATGAATCACTTGAAACATCAACATTGTTTATAAGAACATCAATGGTCCCAAACGCATCCCAAGCCCTCAGCACGGCTGCCTCTCCGACAGGCCCGTCAGCACTAGCGTCAAACTCCACAGCCATCGCCCGTGGAGCGAATCGACTGACAGCTGATCGACAACCGCATGGGAGGGAGATTCGACTAGGAGAGAGAGGAGGAGGAGGAGGGGGATTCAACATGGGAGCTAATCGACCACCGCATGACCGGAAACCAGTTGGGCCAGATCGGCTTGCAGAGGCAGTCGAGCAGTAGCAGCTTCGGCGACAACAGCTCCCTCTCCGGCGAGTACTACCTGCCATCCTCAGAGAAGACGGCGCTCGATCCCGACGATTCGCTCTGGGTCAGGTGGAAGGCGGCGGATATGTTAACGTGTAATTAGAATTTATGCTGATTGAATTTCAAATTAAGGAGAATATCTGATCAAAAAAAAATTAAGGAGAGTATTAGCTGCCATCTCTCTCTCTCGGTGTCAAGAAGAGTAAAGCACTTTATTTGAGAAAGGGTAACATGATCTTTTTACTTCTACCATTAACAGAGTTAGTCATTGCAGTTTACTCCAAAACCATAGGGGGGTGATGTGGTCATTAATAAATCACAGGGGGTCATTTGCCAAACAAGAAAACCTCAAGGAGGTAATCCGTACTTTGCCCTTTATATTATGATCACTTAGTCTCAATACAGCCACGGTCTAGGAGCAATCGTCTAAAAGATGAAGCCAATGGAACCTTGTAATATCTTGTTACTACAGATTAACTCCTACGAGAGAGATGGATTCTGAGACACCCTGAATTGTTGCCAGCATCGCTGCCATACCAAAAACCTGCGAGTATATTGTCATTGACTGGAGGTTTCTACAGAACTTTGTTATTCTAATACCACCCTATACCATCGTCAAAACATTCCAAATCTTATATTGTTAAAGAGGTGTGAGGATTAAGATAAATTTTAAGCAGATCACTACAGGAGAAAACATTTCAAACTTACAATGAACAATTTTTCTGTGTTATTACCGAGACACGTTCTCATGAAGATATACGTAATATTCTATGTAAACATTGACCTAACTAACAAAACAGTTTAAACCATCCAAACCAAAATGCAACCTAACTCATGTGTAAGCTAAAGTGACAAAAAAAGGGAGGGAGGGGGGGGAACATGTCACATACCTCATCTGGAGGCTGATAACCTCATTGCAACCTTCATCAATGACACGAGTCCCACTCTGACTGAATTGCAACATTCCAGGAAATGGAAAAAAACAAGACCTCTTCCAGAACGGGTAGGAATGAACCATGTGAAGCACATGTGGTGCTGGGGTGGGAATGGAAAATGAGAGGGCAACCCTTAGACCTATTGGCTTTGAGTCCACTCTGCAACTCGGCGTCAACTCCAACCACTTCTCAACGGAGAGGGTGGAAACGGGGTTCAGGAAATGCTCCAGAGAGAAAGAAGTGGAACCCAAAGTTTTATATGGCCTTGATAGTTTTAAGTTGGAAGGAGAGCGGGAGACAAGTTCAAATAGCAGATATCCATTAGATTGACAATTGAAAGAAGCAACCTGTTTCTCCCCAGACTCTGATAAAATACTGAGTCTCCTCTTGGCATTGAACATTGTATCAGGCTGTGATTTAGCAATTATGACAGACAAAGTTCCCTTGTGGCCTTCTGGTAAGTTTCTGACACCAACAAATTCCACCATGACCTGGAAAAAATAACGTGAGAAGATACAATGAGTCACGCTACAAGAACCCAATGATCAAAAAAAAAAAAAGGCTACAAGAACCCCATTCACCATTCAACAAAGCACACTATTGAACTACAAGCAAGAAGCACTATAACTTCTATTCAAGCATCCAACTCAAACCAAATTGCCAAGGAATGGAGCGGGATACTAGTTTTGGAGGTTATAATTAACCAATTCGGGACAGCTCTAACACTCCCTTGCATGCGTGACCTAACCCACATATGGAGAGCAGGAGAGGTATGCAAGGGATCCACAATAATGGAATCATAACGAAACAAGGTGCACTTGTGGCACAAACAACAGGGCAATCTTCATTGTCTGCACTTATGGCACAAATAATGGGGCAATCAATCCAGAAAGTCTTGTCCAAAAGCCTCCGAAAGTTGAGCTTTAATACCATCTTAAAGCATCCAACTCAAAACCAATTGACAATGAGTGAAGAGGATGCCTAGACTCATATACTAGTTTTGGAGGATATAATTACCCAATGTGGGACAAGCTCTAACAACTTCCTTCACTTCAGTCAAGACTCAACTGACAGCACAACTATAAACATACCTGGGTGTCTAAGTAAATCTGGTAAAAATCCAACAATGACAAAAAAGAAGGAAGTTAATGGTGAAGTTTGGATCTAAAGCTGAATTCTGAAAAACTCGCACTCTTCCACTAAATCAGTGGGGGACACAGGACGCTACAATATTTCACAGGTGCAAATATGCTGGGTCCAGCCGTCCAGGGGTTTATAGGTTAATTGTTGATGCTTGACTAATGATCATTGAAGAACTACTGAGCTTAAAAATAAGGCAGATGTTTAGAAGTTATCAAGTGCGACCATAAATATATGTTATTGGTAATCATTGTTGTGCAATGAATGGTGCAAGAAAAAGCTATTGGTGTATAAAATGGGGAGTAATTTCAGTATGTAGAATGTGGACCCATGAAACAACAGAAAATAAAGAATATTGAGTACAAAGATTTTGAAATTACCTCCACAGCCTTCACATGAGGAAGACGTACAGTTTCCTTATGCTCATTGGACGCAACAACCTTCTCGGCTACAATATATGAAGAACAAGGAGGTGCCATGATAGGAGATGGGGCAGAACCCCTATACATTGCCCCTGCTCTCCAATACCTCGTGCCAAATGTATCCTCCCACTGCTTGGTAGTATCAGAAAATCCAGAATCCAACTTCTTCCCTTTTGATCTGTCTGAATCTGTGTCATCATGTTCTAAAACCTTCCCAAGTATTCCTTTGAGATCTTTGCAGTAACAAGCAGGTTGTAACTGATGGGAGTGCCAGATAAGGTCAACATCGTATGTTGGAACACAAAAGCGATTTAAAGATCTCTCCATGTTCCTCTTGATTAGATGCAGAAACCCTTTGTATCTAGCTACAGCTGCTTCAAGAAAGAGATCATTGTCCATATGGGGTCTGGAAACCTGTTCCAAATAGGAATAAGAAGATAGAAAATTAAAAAATAAGAAAAGAAAAAAAGATCAAGATATTTCATGGAGCAAATACTTCCAAATTCCAATGCTCTATGTCCAAAATGATTGTTTGCATGGAAACTGGTTAAGTTGAATACCAAGAAAACACACAAGTTCAATTAAGTTTAGGGTGGTGGATACTGGTTAAGTTGATCACCCAGGGGAAAAAATGTACTCCAGTTATTAAGCTTATGTCCAGTATGGTGATTTATCTTGAGAATTCTATATCCAAACTTTTACATCACGTGGAGCCAGATGAACAGCAGGTAGGAGCTACACTCAGCACAAAGAAACAAGATTTGATCTAGGAGTTTCCAGCAGTAAAATCCTTTCAATGCTTTCTCTTGACTCCAATGTTCAATGGAGAATAACCACAGAATTATATCTAGACGTAAAAATTTTGGATTAGAGCAACACCAGAGTGATGGAATTGTACTTAAGTAAGACCAAGTATGTGTGTAGGTTATCATTCATCCCTATCATCTACACAAAATACGAATGTGATACCATAAAAGAACACAACATGACTTGTATGATTCCATGACTAGTTTCAGATCTCTTGCATTGTAGTATAAAGGAAATTAAGCATGACCGCTTTGTCACTTACCTGGTAAAAAAATGGAACCTGCCTTTGAACAGCTGAAAGCAAATCATATTGTGTGTATTTTCCATCTCCAGATACTTTTTCAAAGAAACCACTGGGCAAATCAAAATCATAGGGTTCATTGGGGTACAATTTGTTCCAAGTGTGTTCACTTTCAATTTTGAAAGACCTTTGTTTCTTCATAGGAAAATCATAGGGTTCATTGGGATATAGTTCGTTCCAAGTCTGTTCAGTTTCCCTTTTTGAAGACCCTTGAATAGAAGAAACAACATTGCGGTTGTCAAGAATCCTTCCATATAATTCCACACAGTCGGACTTGTACCTAACCTGAAAATTAAACTCAGAAACACGTCTTAGCAATCTCCACACCAACATGTGGGTATACAAATAAACAGACAAACATAAAGATGGTTGGTAGTATCTAAATTCCACCTCAAAAACTTACTGGATTTAGCCTGTGGCAATGCCAAACCCATTCACAATCAAGAGGAACAACCAAAGGTCCTTCGATGATCTGGCCCTCAGAATATTTTGCAAGCAATGGCAGCCAACAAGCATTGTACCTGAAATCAGGGTTGTTTAAAGTTTTACTCATGACACTAAAAAAAAACCTTCCATTGCAAGGCACATGAAGAAAGATTTCAGATGAATCAGATCACATATCAAACTCACATAAAAGAATGCAATAGCTTCACAAAATCTGAAAAGAATACAATTCATTGGGAAAACCACATCACTACCAACCTATTATAAACACTATGCATCATCCATGGTATCTATTAAATACTTGAAAAGGCCAACCACAGTGCCGAAACCAGAACAGTTGCATTTCATTTCATCAAGCAGAAACTAGGGATGATGTCATTCTATGAATTATCACCAAAATGAAGTTGGAAACTATTCCAACAATGGTTAGAAGGGTATATATGGAGTAAATTTAACAGAAGAATAGAGTATGAATATAACTAGAAGATTCTCATTGGTTTTTCTGAGATTTTTTCTTGAACAGAGTCATTGGATAGGGCCTTTTACGTTTTGGTGAGCAGGGTATTTATTGCAATTTGTACAGAAGGGTTCTTTAACAAAACAGTAGCAGACGAGAGGCTGTGTTAGATATCTGACCTTTGTAATCCTTTGTTAGTTATTACCAATGGTGGATTTGTTCTTCCTCTCCGCCAGTAACAGCAACTCCATGCTCTCTAGTTTTCTGTGTGATTGTTTCTTTTTGTATACTTGTTGTATTGATTGAAATCATCTTGCTATTGCATTACGGGAAATTTGATTACAAAAAAGAGGGGTAGTTTTGCGTTAGCTGTATAGCTTGGGTTAGAATATAGGATAAGCCATGGTACACATTTTGTGCAATATTTTCATAACTAAGTAATAAAATTCTGTAACCAATTCCAAATAATTTTCTAACTAACCAGAGTAATTCCTAACATTTCTGTGTTCAGACACTCATTGGTAGCTAACCAGAATAGTACATAACCAAAAAAAAAAAAAAAAAGTAAAACAAATGAACCCCTAAAATACGTAACAAACCGAACTATAAGAAATGCATAACACATGAATCATAAAGTTTCCAACAAACATGATAGGCATGACTTCACTTTTTTACGGCACATACCATGCGCACTATAGCTTTCTATTAGAATACAAACAGGACTTCTCTAAGAAGATCAAAAAATAAAACATAGGGTTTTAAATAAGGCCGTCACGTATCATATCGGCCGTTACGTAACGGAATTTTGGACCTTCGATACCATTACTTAAGTATCAGCCGATTCGAACCGATATGGTCTGATATAGGGCCATATCACCGATTCCGTTACGTAAACCGATACCACGATTTAAAACCCTAAATCACACATACGGACCAATATGGTCTGATGTAGGGCCACATCACGATATTCGTTACGTTTACCGACACTGTGATTTAAAACCCTGAATCTTATAGAAAAGCAAAAGCGACAAACTAAATTTCACAACATCCGAAATGTCCTATAAGCAACTCCAAAAGATCAACAAAGTAACTAAATCAAATTACCTATAGATGGCTCTTTCGAGAGCAGGGCCTTCATAGAGCCAGCGGTTCCTATCAACAGCTGCAAGAAATTTCAGTTGCCGTTTGGCTGCAGCAACTAAGTCTACAGTAATCCCAATCTTCTGGGCCTCTGCCCACTCTAATTCTTGTTCCTTCTCCATTCGCTATTCTCACCTACAACACACTTCCTCACATCAAACTTGTTTACGCAATAACTTCAAACAAGGAAACCAAACCAAACCAAACCGATTATTGTGTCCCAATGAATTGGGGTCAGCAACTTCAAACAAGGAAAGAAAGAAAGAAATAAGGTAGCGTTGAGATATACAAACAAACAGCACCAAATTTTGCCAATAGCTTTTCAAATTAACCTAATTTCAGCAGCTAATTTGTCCACAATATAACACGCAAAAATAAGTGCACCAAATTTTGCCAATAGTTTTGCAAATTAATCTAATTTCAGCAGCTAATTTGTTCACGATTTAAGACGCTTAAAATAAGTAGAAAGATCATGTTCTCCAGCCATTGAAAAACATTTGTTAAACAATAATCAAAGCAATTGCTGCGAAATATAGAGATCCAAAACTCGTCACTGTAACTAAGAAACCATTCCTTTGGAACATCTGTTTCCAACTTCCAATCAACAACGTCAAAAGAAAACAAACAAAATAATCAGACAAAATGAAAAAATAAACAAAAAAGAAATAGTTTTGACAATTGATCAAGATATATAATGAAAGATTTTTCGATAACAAACTTGTAAACACAAAATGATCCCAAATGAGACTCCAATTCAAACTTCAGATCACACTACTGGTTCTCGAAACCTCACGGCATTAAAATTCAGAAGCGAATTCTCCAATTCAAGCCAAGTATTGAGAGCTGTTAAGGTTAATTAGCAAGGAAATCTAGTTCGGTTAAAGCTTTGTAGAGGTGAATAACGCAGTTATTGAGAGGTCAAGATAAAGGTTTCTGTCTGCTATTACCAGAAGAGATGAGCGGCGAAAATTTCCCGGCGACGTCTCCGCGTGGTTGATTGATCAACGGCGAGTTGTTGACATTTCAATTCCAATCTTTCTCTCTGTCTCTCTCTTCTCTACTGGGCTTGGATGCGGTCGTCCCTCAATTTATACTATCCCTGGCGGCAAGACACGAGTACGATACACGTCTCCGATGTCAAAAGTACCAACTTTTTGGTGGGACGAGACTGCCCTTATCCGTATACCAGAGCGTGACGCACGATGTTTTGCGATCTGTAGCACGCGCGCAACAAAAAGCTGAGGCGCGTGTACTTCCTCCATCTAAAAAATTAATCCGTTTTTAAGTATTCAGTTTCGTAACTCAATTTATTACGCAGATTCATCCCTATTATAAAACAGAAGGGTGTGGGGACAAGTTGTTACAACGGCTCAGATTTGTTGGATCCAAGGGTCTCTATTATAAAACAGAAGGGTGTGGGGACAAGTTATTACAACGGCTCAGATTTGTTGGATCCAAGGGTTAAGATGCATTTTTTCACATTTTATGAAAGTATCCACATTTGCCCATCATATTACACAAATGCCATCTACTCTCTCTTTCTGTGTGTGTCTTCCCCAACGGTGAAGAAAAGAAAGAAGGGGGGAAAGCAATTCTCCTTACTTCCCTTCTACGAGAGGACTTTTTCTCTCCTTTTTCTCTCCTTTTTGTCTTCGGGGAAGAGGTTCCCCCAGTGGACTGTCGATCACCGGGACTGTCCACTCCTCCTTGACCGTCAAACCCCTTGGGAGAAATCAAATCGGGAGAGGTATTTTTTGTTGCTCATCATGTGTTTGTTAAAATGCTCTCTTCTCAACAGATATATTTTTTATCTTATCAATTTTGTGCTAAGTTGCAAATGATTATTGCGGGTAATCCTTTTTTCATATCAATAAAAAAATCTTTGCTGTTAAAAGAAAAAAAGTTAATTTTCAACAATTTGTAGCTATCTAAAATTTTTATAGCTACCTAAAAATTGAAATAAACTTTTTTTGAGCCACTATCAAGATTCAAAGGGTAATTTCAATTCCAATCGGGGTGAGTAGTGCCGTAGGCACGGGCAAACACTAGTTATTATATATTTCACATCAATTTTTACCTCTAATTTCTCTACATACTCTCTATGAAGACATCATCATTATATTTTTACTCGCTTATTTTTTAAAATAAAATCTACTTTTATGGACAAAATAAAAAATGTACTAACTTTTATCCACTAATTTTACAAAATTGACACTTAGTAAGGAATATTCCAAAATAAAATACTAGACTCTAAAAAAGGGACATAGGGAGTATTAAAGATATATTTTCTTCCAATGAATTTAAAATTATTTTGCAATAATTTAAAATTTATTCTTAGGTATAAAAAAAAGGTACACTTATTTTGTTATGGAATAAATAGCTCAAAAAAATTAAATCTTTGTTAATGTCATAAATATTTTAATACTTCGATTAAATCTACAACATAAAATTTTATTTGAGAGATTAACACATAAAGAACCTATTAAATTTCTCGTGCTTCCATGGCAATTGTTTTCTGGGTCCGGCAATGACTTTGGATAAAGTAGAAGGCTGTTTTGCCCACCTAGGGTGTGTTTGATGAACTTAATTGATTGTCTTAGGGTGTTATGGTTTAATATTTTTATTAATTTTAAAAAAATTTCCTTAATTAATTATAAGTTAATTTTTTATGAACTATTTTGTCTCAATGAGAGGAATCTTAAAAATAATATATATATATATATATAATCAAGATCTTAAAAAAGTTCACTAAGCGTAAAAAATAATCCAAAATAGACAGAATTTTTGGATTATTTTTATCTTTATCCAAAATTTTAAAGTTTTGGTTGTAAATTTATACTTGCAGATTCCTCTCATCAATTCAATAATTCACAACAACAAAAAATGCAAAGCTAAAAAGTACAATAAGAACGTAAATAATAACCAAAAAATAACCTGAAAGATTATTAAGTCAAAACACCCATTAGTCTTATTGTCATTTTCTGAGTTTTATTGTATGTGACTATGTGCATTTGGGGCTGTAAAGTCGTATGTCAATGGTTGAAATTTTCTTTCTAACATATATATTTGCTTCATTTTTCCTGATGCATGACATTATGAAAATAAAATCTTATGATCAAAAGTCACAAATAGCTCACTAAAGGTGAAAAATGTTTGAAAAGACAGATTTTTACCTTCAGTATTTTTAGCTAGGTTTGTCATACTTGAATTTTTTAGCTTCAATTATACTTTTATCACTACTACAATAACTCATAAAGATCACAGTTATTGGCTGTGATTGTAAGTTTTCCATTACGCTCCTGCTACCGTGATGGATTTGGGTTTTATATATACTTATTTAGTTCTTTTTGTGGAGACCAATGTTTAATTTTAAAAATTTCGACAAAAAATTAAATAGAAAATTACTAAACATCGATAATACCGGATGTCTTTAATGAAAATTAAGTTAGGTCAAAGTCAGCCAAAGTGTTTGCAAGGAAAACGTTGACTATGAACTTTTATACTACAAAACATTTTAATTTCGTGGGTGAATTCACATGTAAATATGTAATTGTTATTTTGAAGGATTGATATTGAATTTTTCACAAAAAAAAAAAAAAAACCTCAGCGTCACAAACTATTGAGAAATGCTACTCTGCCGAAATCCCACTCCCTTCACCTCCCTCTGGATCCATGAGCCAGTCCTTGACTCCATCAACTGATAGAAACTTCGAGTTATTGACCGTATGATGTGATAGTTGTTTTTAGAGATATAAAGTCAGTTGTTCGGGTCAGTTTACGCGCATTTTCATTAGGATCAATTCCACTGTCTATTTGTGGGGTCCCAATTAATTAGCACCTAAGATTGCTTGATCATGGTGCTTAAGTCCTTTAGTTAGTAGCGTTCTTGTTTATAATTTGTCATTTTTATTCAGTATTCTCGTAAGGTAGTTTGTTTAGTGTTTCAGGTAAAACATCCTTAAAAGTCGTATTTTGATAGCAAGCCAACCCCCAAGTGAGTTCAAGTATCCACGCCTGGTGGAACTTCTACCAGGATGACCTAAGAGCGAAGGCGTGAGGCATCGGAGCAAGTCAGTGAACCGTCGGGTGCCAAGTTTTGGAGGTTGGCCTGAAGACCTGGAGATAAGCAACGCATATCGATACAACCTTATTTTGTATCGATACGCATTAGCTTTGAGGGAAGGCAGGTTATATTATATCGATACGGCCTTAACCCGTATCGATACGGGAGCACTACGGGGAAATGGCCCTTTCCAACTTAGCAGCGTGGAATCAATACTTTAATACTTTACTTAATCTGTATCGATATCACGAGCCTTCTGCCAGATATTTGCTGCTTTTTGGACTTTCCACTTTTGGAATAGTTGCTACTTATAGTATGTTTATAGGATATTTGTTTGGAGAGAAATTGAGTTGTATAAATACTCTTTTCTCTCACTTTACTTCATAATCTACTTTATACTTTAGGTTAGTTTTTTTTCTAGTCTTTCCTTCATTGTTGTTCAAGCTTAATTTCTTAAGAACTCAAGTAAGTATTTGTTTTATGTTAATTTCTCGTTTATTAATGTTGCAGCTACGTTTTGGATCTTTGCATAAATCAAGTTTATTTTCGTTTTCTTCAGTTAAATCTTTTGCTCCATTTTCTTACCATGTCTAGTCGTTTAACTATGTGTGAGTAGTTTCTTGGGTAAGTCTCAGGATAATCTTTTCCAAGGACTTAGGGTGTTATTTGGTTCTCAAAACCTTGGGCTTAAAAGCATGGTTTTCGGAAATGGATTAATCTAGCCATTTTGGTCTAAGCGAGGGGGTGTTAACTCCTTGATATATTGTTTAGTCAAACGGTCTTGGCAAGCGGCATATTGAGGGCTTGTGGCCTCCTACGTGTTAGATGCGTTAGCAAAAATAGGTTGTTTTAGTTCCGGTAAATCACATCTTTCTGTAAACGTAGTCGTTAAAGTTAAATCTTCCGGGCGTGAGCAAGCGATCGTGACTCTCGCTTAAGTTATAATTGAGAACCGGTAACGGCCTTCGTTAAGAGATAGACGATCCCTAGACTTGACTATTTTAGTTTATAAAGTTCATTTCTAGTCTTTTGCTTTATTAATTTCACCGTTCAAAGGAAAACCAAGTTGGCCGTCTTAAACATTAAAATCCACTATATAAAACCTACAATCCGATTTAAGCTATATTCAATTCTTTGTGGGTACGATCCCGGACTTCCGGAAATTATGCTATCGACGATATAGCCCTACGCTTGGGGTTTCGAACCTTGTATCTAAGGCGAAGGTCTTTTTCGGCTTAAGCACCAATCAAGTTATACAACGATCAACTCGTTAAAAATTGGTTCATCATTGATCTTTGAGACGTTCATTGCACACGCCTAATGTTAGTTCAAATGCAGTTTAAGCTTTTTAGGTCCTGTTCTGCTAAAGTCCTTATGTTTTAAGTATTTATTTTTCACTCTACAGGTCAAGATCATTTTCTCATAATACATTCTTTAGCAGAACGGAGCCTTAATTTTAGAATTAGGAGCTTTCAATGAAATGAGTTCCACCTATTACTAGTAAAAAGATTCCTCAAGATTAAATTTGTACTAGTAGTTGGTAGAACCCTGAAACATTGTTCCAAAAGCATTGAATTGAATACATATCCAGCTGTGGTGACAACAGAAGATCGAGATCAACATCACAGTGTACACTGCTGTCTTCATTCTTATCTGTGCTCTACGCGAAACTGAATTGATTGGGCCGCAGTGGTGTGGTGGTTACAACTGACTTTTCTTTTTTGCCGTTTTTGCTCAAAGGCTACAACAGATTTTGCTAGTATTAGTACATCACTGTTCGGCCTTTTCGTGTGCTGTACGAAACCGATTATTTTTAAAGGGCTAGTGGTAGTTCTTTAGTAGTAATAGTAGTACAAAGGCCAATTCTTTTTGGAGTGTGTAATACGTATTGAATGCATTGGTGCAGTACAACCACGGATACAACTGATAGTTGGTCACCTGTCCTTGTCCTTTATCTTATTGCCGCAATTAGGGCCGTAAATAAACCGAGCAGCTCGCGAGGTTGGTTAGGCTCGGCTTGTTTAGTAAATGAGCCGAGCTCGAGCTCGAGTTTCGGCTCGTTTAGTAAACAAGCCCGCAACGAGTGGAGCTTGGCTCGTTTGCCAAAAGATTGGCTCGTTAAGGGAGGCTCGTTTAGTACTAAATGACTAAGCTAGGCTTATTAAGGCTCAAGCCGAGCTCGAATTCAAGTTTTTAGCTTGTTTAATAAACGAGCCGAACTCAAGCTCGACAAAGCTCAGCTCGGCTAGTTTACAAGCTACAGCCCTAGCCGGAACAAAAATAGAAAGAACCGAAAACCAATGCAAATCAAACCAAATGTATGTTTTGGGTTCCTATCCGGGATTTAACGGTTCAAACTCGGAACTCGGATTACAAAATTAGATAACCATAGTCTATGGTTTGGTCCAGATTCTTAGTATGAAACCGTGGATTAACCGAGTTGGACCGTACTTGTATAAAGGGAATGCAAATGGATGAGGACTACTCTTCGGTTGATATAGTTTCTTTTTCTATTTTACTGTTTGCATTTAGTTTGTCAGAGAGTTGTAAACAATAGATAAAAACCGAGACCGAATCGTGACTTGCGAATTAGTCTGGACATGGATTGCAATTTATTGGAACCGCGAGTCCCGGTTCGGTCCTTGAATTCCTAAGAAAGCGAACCAATTCTGCAGGCTTAACTTATCTGCTCGGTTTTCTCCGTGAGAGGTTATTGTAGTCTTAAAGATGCTCGTCGATCTACACAAACTTTTTCTCCTATAATAACCTCAAGCCTCAAGTGATTGACTTGAGACTTAAGAGCTTACTCCTTTTTAAGTATCGGATTTAAAATCTCAACTCATGTGAATCCAATCTATACAGAACTTTCCATTTCATCGAACTTCTCGTTACTCAACAACTAGATTGATCATCGAAATATCAATCAAGGTGCATGTAAGTTGTTCCAAACACCTTCAGTTATCCTTAAAAACCCCAAAATTAGTTGTAGTGCGTGTAAGCTAGTACATGCATTAAAAAAAAAGCACCTTGAGTTATCAAAAGAAATAACGGATCACAACGCTGTAATATCCTAGGGGCACTAAATGAGAGTAGTACAAGGATGGATGACCTTCTGGGAAGTTCTCGTGTTGTACTCTGTTCCTTCGGGGACATCTGATAAAATTGAAACAATACAAAGAAGACTAGCGTGGCCCCTGCCGAGATTCATTGTGCATTTAAGTGAAGTCAATTATTGTAAAAGAATTGGAGTAAACGACATGGGTTTTGGCAGGGGATCACATTACATTGTTTGGCCTTTCTCTGTGTGCACGAAAATGACCGATCGTCTTATCACTACAAGAAATCTTTTTCTGCAGCACAATGGAATAGGCCCCTTGCAAAACTTGGTGCGGAACCCTAACCCTTTGCGAGTACGAGTGATTTTTCGTACGCATTTGCAGTTCCCTATACATTTCTGTATCCATAATGAAGGAACATAGATAGATGTATTTTATGCAGAATGACATGTGAAGCTCCATTGGCCGAGCTCCCTTTTTGGTTGGCATGTTCATGACAAAAATACACATTTGCGTGTATCAATTTTTTTTTTATTGAGTTGTTTCTTTTATATTTTGATAGAGAGTCTATGCTAGGGTGTGGAAAGGAATCTCAATTTTTGTATATGAGTGCGGTAAATGTTAGTCAAGTTCTTATTGGGCCAATTCGTGAAAGAGTTGGAAAACAGAGTATTTTGTTCAAGCATAATCAAGTTGTTATTGGGCCAGTTCAGTTTTTATTGACCTGACAAGATTCATGGGATCTTGGTGCTAATCAATCATCTTCAAGAGGTTCTTATCATTCATCTGCATCCAAATCATTGAAGAAAATCCTTTCGTGGAGTTCGGAAGGTATTTCTGGAAGGCTTGAGGATTCATAATCGGCGATCATGCAAAGGTACAACGAACGTGAATTCGGCAAGTAGTTCTTAAGACTCGTGGTGAGGATACACGGTCATTATTAAATATTACTTGTAATCGTACAAAGGTTTTAGTGCATAATTCATTCCCGTGGTTTTTACCTGTATTGGGGTTTTCCACGTAATCTTTGTGCCTTGTGCGATTGTTTACTTGTGCTTTGTGATTGAAGTTATCTACTGAAGAGTTAATTATATATCTAGCATCAGCCTAGATATTTCAATTGGTATCAGAGACATGAAGTCATGGGTTCGAGTCGCGAGAGCATTGGGTCCGGAGTGCCCCCATGGTTTTGGTTGCACAATGCCACTCCCTGCAACCGCTCTAAAAACAAACCATGCGGATGCAACGTAGAATGCCATAAAACACTAAATTGAAACTCTTCCTACCACCAATTGGTTTTAGGAGAAATGGTGAAAAAGTGATCCGACAACATGTCTTGATTGGAACCCATGAAGTAAAATATCAGGATGCGAAAAAACTATAAATTGCAAAAATTGGGATCGCCACGTTATTCTCATGGACAATTCTTTGTGCGAAATCAAGACAAACTGAGAATATAATTGATCAACCAATAATGATGTCATCTCTATGCTTGCAACGATTGTGAAGCCTGTTTAGTACTGGACTAAACGGCAAAGAGATTGTACAATCCAATTTTGACTACACATGGTATGGACTTTGCTCCCTTAACATACATACAGCACAACCAATCCAACCCGACTGTAATGTGCGACATTGGAAAAGCAGATTAGTCAATCACAAGATCGAGCTCCGAAAGACCTGCTTTTTGTCCTGTTGACTATCAGTCTCATTCCTGTTCCACTCAGTAAGCTTGAACGAAAACAATTCCAACCTTTCTGACGCGAGTGGTTGATGCGTGACTCTATCAATGCTCTTATTACTGTTAAAGAAATGACATACATAAGGGATGTTTGAGATTGCTTCTGTGCGGTGAATCCTGAATATCAACTCTTCTTCTGATTATGTGTCATGGCATTCCATCGAGCCAAAACTCTACGAAGGAGTAGATACCAATGCCGCCTTAATGACGTATAAACGAGGAAATGATGAGGATACACCATACCATGCCAACCCAAAACAGACACCAATGTTCTCTTCTCACCCTCCATAGTGCGTAAAGGACTGCCTTCGCAGCTCAGGACATAGATTTCTTTTGGTCAAGGGCTTCACACTTCACAATTTAGGAATTCTTTACAAGATTACAATTCCACTCGTAGTACATAGTAGTTGTGAATGAGATAGATATATGAGTGACATCAGTACCTTTACAATTCCTCGGACTCTGAGTCATCTTCCGTTTTAACACCTTTTGCTAAGTACTCCTCTTCAATTGTTTCCATGATGATAAAGAGCCTTTGTATGACAATAGGTTGGGACATCCGCTTGGCTTCCCTAATATCAGTCTCTTCTTTATTGAGATGGTATGCATCAAGCATGATCTTAACCCACTTGTGCAGCTCCTTGGGAGTTCTGCTCCACCACAAAACGGAAACATCATAAATGACAACATGATAATGACAACATTACAATATCATGACTTATAGTAATCGAAAGGCAAGATGGAGGGTGATGCGTGAAGCTTTCTTACGTGTATGTAACATCTTGGTCCTTCGCATCGCGTTCATCTCCAGGGCAGAAAGCAGTAGCCATTGCCGAGAATCTCTCTTCAGGATCGGTGATGTTCAGCAAGTACTTCAGTAGCTTTATCTCTTTGGGCGCAATGCTCCTTAGACTGCTCTTTGTAGCTTTGTACAACTGATACATTATGTCTTTGACCTACGCATGAAAGGTCAAAGCTCAAGGATAAATGAAAACAAACTAGAACTTAAGCAAAAGCATTATAAAGAGCAAAGCGAGGCAATAACAATACTAAATCTCAAATTAAAAAGTCTAAGGTTTAGCAGGGGGAGGGACAGGGTTTTGTTGCTTATGTCCACCCATATTCTGTGATCAACTTCAAACATGTTCAGTGGCACTCATATTTCCCATCTTGGTCACGGTTACCTGAAGTGGTAGTTATGCTTCAATATTTGTTACATTTCATCTGACATGAAAGAACAGAAAGTTACACCATCACATTCCAGTGAGTCTTACACAGCCTCTAAAATGATTTAGGTGCTATTCTAAAGCATAGAATGTCCATATAGAGGTCATGATTGTAAAGGCATGGGAAAAAAGGCCATATTGAGGAATTATCAACTATTATATGGAAAGTAATACTATTATGTGGACCCAAGATATCAAAAGAAGGATTTTACGGGCAGTTTACTATTTAAGCTAAAGAATGGCAGCCTATGAAGCTCCAACACTTCTAACTGCTTCCCGTATCCGTGTTGGACACTCCGAAGACACGCATGGCACATGCCATGTGGCGTGTCCAATAAACTCAATTATCTTTAAGTAGGGGACACACTGGGGACAACCTGTCTCAGCTTGGACACGGTTGGAAACATGACAGGGATCAATTCTTCTTATTGAAAGCTTATTTCAGAGGTATGATATTCCAAAAGTATAAGAAAAAAAAGAACGAATAAATGAATTTTGACCAAATAAAAACTTCATTGAACTTGCAAAACTTAAAAAGAAAACAATAAGAGTTGTAAAGATAGTACTATTGGTTTTGGTTGTTCCCGTATGGGCTGTTCATATGACTAACAATTGCACATCTAACCTACATATTACATATTTTTTCCGTGTCCCTTGCCGTGTCTATGTCCTCATTTATCTAGATTTGTCATGTCCCGTGTCCGTGTAAATGTTTGTATCCATGCTTCTTAGATAGCACTATGGCAGCTCTTAAGTAGGTGACTTCAAGCAAATGTACCTGCTGTGAATTGAGCTTCACATTAAACCACCAAAAAATAAAAAACAATGGTTCAAAACAAGCACTAGAGATCAACTAGCCCATGAATGTAGCACCTGGCATGTGACTGATGGAATCATATTCCACTGGGGATAACATTAACATTACACCCTCTGTTCTAAAAGTCGGTCCTAGGTGGGGCCAATTTAATTCTAGGGGTTGGACCCTGGGAACCCCTCTTCCGCCCGACTAGCGCCTAGCAATTTTTTGAACACTAATTTACAGCACCATAGAGCTCTCCTCAATCAATTGGTCACCAACCAAATTTATACAGCCTCAATACTCTAACAATATGTCCCAAGAATGATTGGCAATATGTCTCACGAAAGTGAGTTGAATGCTATAATAACTTTTGCAAAATTCTGACATTCATATTATCTGCTGTGTTGAATATATAAAATCATATTCAACATGAAGAATAGTAGTGTACAAAGTTGAAGAATAGTGATGTACAAATGTTTGATGTACTATATCAGTTGTGGCTAATAATTTCCTTCAGAATTCCAATGGAATAATACAAATGACTCTGAAGCAGCGTTTCTGTTTTTAGTTCCTCTCCAAATTTCATAAAGCTTTTCTTATATTTAATTCTCTCTATTTAGTTTCGTCTACAAATTGTAGTCTACACAATGGACGGTTGTCTTACACCTGCCCATGACTGCCCAGCCTGGATGAAGGAAGGATTTGATCTCAAATTCCTGGTACCACCGCGATCAGATTTCAGGGTTAGCCTAGCTGGCACCGTCAACATTCATCTTCCAACAATAGCCTTCAAATTTAAAGGCCACTATAAAATATTGCCTCCACACATGCAGGGTCTAGGAGGGTGGATTGGTAGATACATAACTCCATTATTAGTTGCAGAAATTGTTTCATCAGATGCGGATTAAAAAAAAAATGGTGAAAGTACACGGAGACCCTCTCAACTATCAATTTTTCTCAAGGAGACCCCCTAACATTTAAAACCGCCCATGCAGAGACCCCCTCAACTATATGAAATAAAAAATTGGCTAACTCTGTTAACAGAATGAGGGAAAAAACGATTCTATCCCTTAAAAATTGCCCACATTGACCCCTCATCTATAAAAAAAAATGTCCACGCTGACCCCTTCATCTTAACGGTCTTTTTGACAGAAGGTAGCTAATTGGTTAATGGTTATAGTTGAGGGGGTCTATATGGACGATTTTAAATGTTAGGGGGTCTCCGTGGGAAGAAGTGATAGTTGAGGAGGTCTCCGTGTTCTTTAACCAAAAAAAATTGGTTCGAACTTTGACATATAACCAGCCGCTTTTGCTTTAGTGAGTTTCATGTGAAAAAGATCCACTTTATCGTACACATCCAATTCATATCTGCCTTGTTCATGCATATTGTAATGCATGAACCAATAGTTTAAAGGAAAAATGCATTGTTAACCAAGAGCGTTAGAGAGTTGCCATACATACCTCATTACTCATGGTGGAGGACTCCTTTGCTGCAGCCCAGGCACTGTTTATCAGTAAAATCAAAGAGGAGTCAAGTGCCTTTGCCTTGGCAAGACTTTTAATCTTGTCACATGCCACATCCATGGATGGAGAGCTCAGGATGTCATCAAATTTGGCTTGGGCGTTATCCAATGTGTCAACTATTTCTAGTGTATTATCAAAGGCAGAGACTGCAGACAAGCATCTAGCCCCAAGTCTGGCCACCGCTGCCAAAACAAATGGTACATCGGTGGTATTAGCTAGCTAAACTTGATGCATTACATAATTTCTTTTGTGGGGGTTTTATCAGTTCTTTCTTGATACAAGCTGGTTGCTTTTCCAATAGAGAATCAGGAAACATGGGTTAATCATCTTTAAATTCTTCTGCTCTCTTTTGGTTGCGGTACTTTCAGGTTTCACTGAGAAGATATATAAAAAAGAAATTCACCATTTTTTGAATACAGCTAAAGGACGTAAAAAATGCAAGGCAAATGAGAATGGAAACTATGAGCTGTGGAGAAGTGCAAAAATAAAATATTCGAAAAATACACCGCAAATTAATCAATAAAAAGCACAGGAATTATCTCTGGCATTTCATTTGAAAAAAAATGACAGACAAAAAAGAGAAACATGATGGGATCAAATCACTAGGAAATAGGCAACAGAAAAGTAGTTCTAAATGATGCATTTCTGAATCACCCATAGTTCCTAAAGGCTAAAACTAACTTTAGCCCAAGAGAAATGTTTTCTATTGGATTTGAGAGTACTTTCATTGTCTCCTACAAACAAAGACCATCAAAGGATACGAGTAAAAAGAGCTTAGAACTTCAAATGACTTCCCTCAAGAGAAGAAAAACATTGCATCACTTGCAACTTGGAAAATGAGTTCATTAGTGGCTAATGGCTATAGGTGACATTGAAGTAGATGCTCATAGCTGGAAGCCCTTACAATCAGAATTGACTAACAGAATAAAATCAACTTAATGATGGGAAATAATCTTAATGGTCTGGATGTTAAACTGTGAGTTCAGAAATTCAGATTTTTTAGGAGCCTAGGATGTGCTGCTTGGGCTCGTTTCTTAATACTGAAAAGATTGTTGAGATGAGATACAGAATTCCAAACTTCCTTTGTTGCATAGTCTATAGAAAAAAACATGCATTCAGACTGAAGCAAGTAAAATATATGTTTCCATCCTTGGAGTTGAGCATGTTTCTGATATCATGAAAAGAGAATACAAAGAAAAGATGACCAATTTGCCAATGCCAGATTCCCAACCATGCTGTGTCTCAGCAATCACAGCGAATCTGCGGTGTATGATCTGTGGATAATATGTTCTTAAATGTCAAACCCAGGGCTACAACAATCACCCATGAATAACAAGGAACCTAACAAAAGTATCATGAACTACCAACTTGGATAGAGTAAATGAGTACCTCTAATGCACCTCCAATTCTTCTAAAACTGAATCCCAACTATCCAGCCACCAAAATATGAAACACATTTACTAATTCTTGAGCAAGTCTACCCATCACAATATTCTAACAAATTGTCCTACCTATGGCGTCAAAATGCCACTATCAATGGAAGAATAAGTAAACCTATTGGTAATTTTCCATTCCAATTGCAAAATCAAATTAGCATGAATAAACATGTCAAAAGACTTAAGTTAACTATTACCATCACGGTCCTCCAAGCTATCATTTGTCTCTGAAAGTAGAGTGAGGTAACGGAAAAAATCTTCTGTGAAGTCTTTGCGCCGCTGTGTAACTATTGCATTAACGTCTGTAGGGCTGTCCTGTAACTCTTTAAGAAGTTCTGAATGTCTTACCATTTCATCATCAATCTGCAACAGGCAAAATCAGATACATACAGGAAGGAGATATCAAAGGACACCAGCTCTTAATTATTGTTATTCCTTCTTGGCACAAATATGCACAGTAAAATACCAGGAATAAATGTAAGTTTTACCTTCTTTACTTTTCCTGATAGTCCAATTAATTTCTGCTTCATCTGGGAATCATTTTCAGCTTTGGCGCGTGATTGACATCGCTTGTAGAAGCTATCCCTGTATTTCTTCCACTCCTCTCTAAACACCAAATACTTCCTCCACTCTTTTGTCTTGGGTTTCTCATTCAAGAATAAATCAATAATCTTATCGCAAAACTGAGTAATGGTATACCCTTTAGCTACTTCAGCTTCAACTTGCTCCTCCACTTTAACCCCAACTTGCTCCTCCTCAATCTGAGCATTGGCCACACTACTCGCTCGGAGTTCTGAACAAGATATTTTCAAAGTCACACCAATGGAAAAATCACACAAAACAAACAATCGCCCTTTTAAAAACTCACCGAAAATTACCCAGAACACCAAATTGAAGATTCTGGGATTCTAGTCCACATAATACATGCACTTTGGCTGCATTTTCCTTGGCTAAAAAGCCACCCACCAAAAATAATCAAACAACTTAATTTATAGAAATCCTTTTAGCCTCCATATTAGCTCCACTTCTTTCTCAAACAAACAAAACACAACAAACACTGTAATTGATAGTTCGAGCCGTAAGGCTGCAAATGAGCCAAGCCGAGCTTAATGTGTTCAAATTGGCTCGTTCAAAACTAGTCTAGCTCGAGCTGGACTCGAGCTCAACTTTAGCCCAAATAATTGAGCTCGACCTGGGCCCCTTTATTATCGAGGTGTTCGAGCTCGGTTCGTTAAACTTCTACAAATGAGCCGAGACTCTACAAAAAAACCGCGTAACAGCTAACTCAAGCTTGGCTTGTTTGAGCCCGGCTTGTATACTAACCACCCGAGCAATGAGCGGCTTGTGAATGGCTCAGTTCATTTTAAAAAATCCAATTTTTATGAACATCACAAACACTTGTAATCGATACTTTGAGATAGGGCTGCAAAGGAGCCACGCCGAGCTTTAACATGTTCGAGCTTGAGCTGGGAGTGTTTATTACTGAGGTGTTCGAGCTCAGTTCTGTTCGTTTACTACACAAGCTTCTATAAACGAGCCAAGCTATTATAATCAAGCCGGGTTACAGCAAACTCAGAGTTCGACTCGTTTACTCTACCAACAAGCTGAGCCTCGAGCTACGAGTAGCTCAGTTGGTTTGCAGCCCTACTACACGGTACCCAATTTTGCAACTCAACAATTCTACCAGAATTATTCTGGGTACCCCAAATTTCTACCCAGTAATTTATCTAGAAAGTGAAACGTATGGTGTGGATTCAATACTCATAAGCATATATTGGGGGAAACATTTTTAAAGGACTTACGGGTTTTGTAGAGGATGGTGCGAGGACTGAAGGCGCTTGCTATTGTTGTTGCTGGTTGTGATTTTCTTGGATTATAAAAGGAATGAGGGTGGTTAGAGGGCAAGGTGAGATATGAAGAGGGCATGGCTGGGATTTTGGAAGCTGTGTGTATTTCTGCACTGAAATTGAAGAAGGTGGGATTGAAGAGAGATGGGTTGGTGGCAGAGATTGATGCTTCGAATCCCATGTTAGAATCGAAAGTGAGAGAGCTCAGAGAGGCGAAGAAGAAGAAGAAGAAGAAAAGGAGGAAGAAGTGATTTTGTGGATAAAGAAAGGAGTCATAGTGCCTAACGATGTCGTTTTAAGTTAAACCCCATCTTAAACCCTCTTTGCAATTTTCCGTAAAATCAGCTCAATCCGATATATATAGGTACTCGATTCAATTTTCTATTTTTTCATTCATCGGTATGAATTCTGTCGGTAAAATGAGCTCAACCCGAACAGCTTGGAACATCCATATGAAATTTAGAATGGACTCTACGTGTCTGTTCGTAACCCATCAATACAAATTATGTCGGTCCCTTTAGGATTACGTTGTTTTTTTATTTCCCACCTCCAATCATACGTTGTCGGGTATATTGCACGATAAATTTTATTCTCATGAAAAGCACACAAGTAAAGTTTTTCTCAAAAGGAAAAAAAAAAAGGTAAGTACGGTTAAGGAAGAAATTTGTTTTCTTATATGTGTTCTATTGTCAAATAATTTTACAAGAAAAAAGTCTCTTTTTT
>BPLS01031386.1:0-12608 GCA_019656275.1 Rhododendron kiyosumense
ACGCCCCTAATTTTAGGTACGTTAATAAAAGAGATTTATTACAGAAATATCGAGTCATTGCTCATTATTACAAAACGGCTCACATAGGAGCATTTGAAGTTCAAAGATAACAAAAAGGAAACTACGAGGTCCTATACTACGGCTCCTCTTGCTCCTCCAGCCTAGTGAGTTCTTCTGCTCCATATGCCTCCAAGGTGAATAGGTCGCCCTGTTCATTTATCAAGTCTGACATATTATACCGGCGTCGCCACCCATATAATATGCCAGGGCCACCACAAAGGCAACACCATGAGCTACGAAAGCTCAATAGTATAATCCTACCTTACTAACATCGATTTCCACATGATAAGTACATAAGCAGGGAATAAAACAATAAGCTAACATGTTCACATTCGCTTGTAACTACCGTTGGCGTTTGACTCATCGTTACCCTTTTCATTATCACACTTTATCAAAAACACCTTTTTAACTCACCCAACCTCGATTCCGCCGTTCCGGGCTCTCGAGTATCCTCACAATGGTTCCGCCGCACCGGGTTCCCATTGGCACAACAATGCATTGGCTCCGTAACGTGGATAACCAAGCCAAACACACCCAACCTCGATTCCGCCGTTCCAGACTCTCGAGTATCCTCACAATGGTTCCGCCGCACCGGGTTCCCATTGGCACACACACACACTTACGTAATACCCTTGAAATAGTCATTACGTAGTTTCGAAGATATTTTCCAACCGGGAAAACCCAACAACCTTGTTAAATACACCCTAGGTGCCATATGTCTACTTTCTTGGTTTTCGTGTCACGTTTGCATGCGAGACTCCGCGTGTGAGAACTTTTACATACAACAAGCATCATTCCAACTTCGAAATGGTAAAATAACAACATCTAAGCCACGTAGCATGCTTGAATACCATAAACAACATAAACATGCATTTTTACTTTTCAAACAACGTTCAAAGTCACTTTTAAGCTTACAACAAGTAAATAGAGATTCTCAAAGTAAGATTATAACTACTTTACAAAAACAAAGTAAGCTTTTGAAAACTAAATAAGGATTACTAGATAGAGAAGGATAACTACCGTTCTTCTAGGCGGTGGTTGGACGTCGGGGTGATTTCGGCAGCGTAACGGCCCTTTGATTGCTTCGAAAGGAAAAGTTTTGGAAAACTTTCCCTAGAAACAACTACCTAACTACTACTACACTACTTTTAGGATCGTCGGGTGGTTTTGGAAGCGGTTTGGTGGTTTCGCTCAAGAACTCTCAAGAACAAAGAGAATTTTGAACTAAGAACAAAGAAACTTGGAATTTCTAGAGAGAAGGAGGAGCAATTGCTTTGAGGTGTGATTTTTCAAGTGAGTGAGGCTCTTGTAGGGAGGTATTCCCGAACAGGTAAGATTAGTCGCCGAACACGTGATGTGTTAGGGACACGTGGCACATATGATAAGTTTATAGCCGGGCAGTGCGATGAGCGGCGCTCTGGGCCAGTGACATGTGAAGGCATTGGTCCAGACAGTCTGTTCGGCTGATAAAGTCAAAAGACATGTGAAGTCATTTGACCAGATATAACGACGTGGACCAGTTGCATGTGAGGCCATTGGTCCAGGAGGACTGTTCGGCAAAGAGGGAGCCGAACAGTGAAAGAAGTTGCCATAAGTCGTAACGTGGCAAGAATGTTCCAGAATGGTAATATTCCGTAAAAGGATACGATCCCGAATATTATGGGATCGAGGCAAGAGACCCAACGTGAGTGGGGTGTTCGGATAATTATGGGAAAGAGTCCCAAAAGGACTAAGAGTCCCATAATGGTTAAGCTATTATACAGATAAGGGAACGAGAATCCATGAGATACTAGGTTTCCTATACGAGGTAGGAATCCTAGGGCAACAGGGATGCTTGGGCAGCAAGCATCCGTGAACCTATAAATACGAGGTAAGCCTAGAGGTAAAAGGTACGCAATATTTGGCTATCTCTTATTGCTTTCCTACTGATAATTAGGGTTTAGACCAGTACGTGATACTAACTTAAGCATCGGAGGGGCTTTGCCACGAGAGGCAAAGGTGCGCTCACCCCTTGTCTGTTTTGCAGATTAAGGTTCCGACGAAGAATTAGGGTTCCGGTGTAGAGGCACGCGAAGCCGCTCCAGTTTAGTGTTGTTCAGAACGCTAACTGTTTTCATCCCCCTACAATTGGCGCCGTTTGTGGGAAATGAACAAGTTCGTGAAAATATAACCATAATGGAGGAAGATCCAACCACGCCGTTCGATCCAAAGAACCAGTTAACTGGTGGAGGGGATAAATCTCCACCAGGAGCTCCGAGAAAGCCTGCTGGAAGAGAGGACAAAGCAGCTACTGGCTCCACGAGAAGGAGCAAATCCTACCGAAAAGAGGCATCGGTGGACCGTTCAAAAAGTATCCATAACAGCGAGGATATCCTCGACCAAAAGAGGAAAGAAATTGAGGAGTACGCTCGTTTGATCAAGAGACGAGAGTACGAGATACGCGAGCTGCAGCGGATACGAGATCACCCGGAGGACTCTGGACTTTCGCGAAGGAGTTCTGGAGAAGACAAGAGGGCTTTACTAGTCCATAAACAGCCCCGTTCACGATCCATAAGAGGCAGGAGCAACAGTCCCACCACGAGACGGTATGAAGCTTCCCCACGGAGAAGGAGAAGCAGAAGTAGAGATCGTACGCCAGAAAGGCGTAGGGCTTCTTCTCGAAGAAGAAGGAGCAGAGAACGAAGTTCCTGATCTGAGGAAAAGACGAGGAAGCATCACCGTGACAGGTACGAGAGACCTGATGCTGACTGGGCCAAAGCCAAGGCTCATAAGACAATTGAAAAGGAGGAAGGGACGGTGTCCTCACGAGAAGCGGCGCGTAAGGCCCTGAGTAACATCGCAGCCTCCCCGTTTGCAAGGAGGCTGCAGGAGGCCAGGTTGCCGAGCAGAGTGAAGCACGGAGCGTTCGTGCTTTACGAGACAAACACGGACCCTGTGTCTCACATACAGCATTACCAACAGGCCATGTTCATGCACGATGGCGATGATGCCATTCTGTGCAAAATGTTCCCATCGAGTCTTGGCAAGGTGGCCCTAAGCTGGTTTCATAAACTAGCACCGCGATCCATAAGAGGATGGAGGCAGTTGGCCGAAGAATTCACTGCTCGGTTTTTGACAAGCAGGAAGGCCCCAAAGACTTTTGAGAGTCTATCCACTATGAAACAGGCGGAAAGTGAGCCGATCAGAGATTATGCAAAGAAGTACTGGGAGACTTTCAACGAGATTGAAAGTTGCAGTGAAGAGTACGCCATAGCAACCTTCAAAACTGGTTTGCCTGTTCGGGGAGAACTGCGCCGCTCATTGAATAAACATCCGGTGGCTACGTTGGCAAAACTGATGGAGCGAATAGAGCAGCACGCACGAATGGAAGATGACATACTCCGCGAAGACGGCAGGGTTGTTGCCGAAGAGCCCAAGACGCCAGCAAAGAAGGCGGACAAGCCTGAGCCCAAAACATACAAGGAGCGCAAGGAGTACGGGCAAGCTAAGAAGGATCCGTATAAGGAAAAGCAAGCCCCTGACCCCAAGTCCTTCTTTTCTATCAATACTGTTTGGAAGGAGCCAATTTACAGGATTCTTTATCGAATAAAGAATCAGACATATTTCAAGTGGCCTCCGAGCCTTGGCGGAGATAAAGACGCTAGACGTGCTACGAATCAGCACTGCAGCTACCACAAGGCTTGGGGCCACATGACTGAGGATTGTGAGATGTACAAGAAACACCTCGATGATTTGGTCTCTCGGGGCTATCTCAAAGAATTTATCCAGGAGGATCCCAAGGAAAAGGAGAAGGCCATGGAATTGGATTACGAGCAGAATCCTAAGGGAGTAATCCATATGATACATGGGTTGGCTGCACCTTATACGAGAAATGAGGTTAGACTGTTGCAAAGGCAATTTAAGCACGATCAGCACGTGATGCGATTGGGTAATAAAAGAGGGCGAGAGAGTGATGTATGCAGTGAGAGCATAGCCTTCACGGATGATGATTTGGGAGAGGTCCAGATACCTCATAACGATGCTCTGGTCATAACCCTACGAGTTGGGGAGTATGACATTGAAAGGATCCTAGTGGATTCAGGAAGTTGTACAGAGGTGATGTACTACGATGCGTTCAAGAAGCTTGGACTGGCCCAGACAGATTTGGAACAGTCCACGACACCATTGATTGGGTTTGGTGCAGGGGCTGTGTGGCCCCTTGGAAAGGTGACCCTGCCTGTTCGGGCAGGTTCAGTTGTTCTAAGGACGGATTTCCTGGTGGTAGACGTCCCCTCCTCTTATAACGCGATTATAGGAAGAACTTGGTTACACAAGATGGGGGCAGTCTCCTCGACTTACCACCAGATGGTGAAATTCCCAGGATCCAATGGGATCGAATCAATCAGGGGTAACCAAAAAGCGGCCCAACAGTGTTTGATCTCCATCATTAAGAAGGCCCCAAAGGCCCATCATGTTCATACACTGGAAGTGCCAGATCAACCGACTATCGAGGATGTCGGAAGAAGCCCGGCTGATAAGGTGATCGAGGGGTTGGAAAAGATTCAGATCAACGAGGCTGATCCTGAAAGATATTTTTTGATTGGGGAATCACTACCTGCAGAGGAAAAGACCGAATCAATACAGTTTCTGAAGGAATATGTTGATGTGTTTGCATGGGTACCAGAAGAGATGCCTGGTGTGGATGCTGACATAATCTGTCACCATCTGAATGTTGACCCTCAGCATAAACCAGTTATTCAGAAGAAGCGTAGGGCTGCCGTGCAGCACGTGGATGCTGTTGTTGAAGAGGTTAATCGATTGCTTGAGGCAAAAGCAATACGCGAGGTTCACTACCCTGAGTGGCTATCCAACACCGTAGTCGTGAAGAAGAAGAACGGAAAGTGGCGTGTCTGTGTGGACTTCACAGACTTGAACAAGGCTTGCCCCAAAGATAGTTTTCCTCTCCCGAGGATAGACCAGTTGGTTGATGCAACAGCTGGTTATGTACGGGCCCGATCAGGAGAAGACGTCTTTTATCACCCCACGGGGTTTGTACTGCTATAGTGTCATGCCGTTTGGGCTGAGAAATGCAGGGGCGACGTACCAAAGGCTTGCAACTCTGATGTTTAGGGAGCTGCTCGGGAAAACTATGGAGGTTTACATAGACGATATGGTGGTGAAAAGCCGAGACAAGCGAGGGCATATCACAGACTTAAGAGAAGTCTTTGAGATCTTGAGGAAATACAAATTGAAACTCAATGCCTCGAAATGTGCGTTTGGGGTTGGTTCTGGAAAATTCCTAGGGCACTTGGTGACTATGAGGGGAATTGAGGCTAACCCAGACCAAATTGCAGCCTTGCAGAAGCTGCAAAGTCCCAAAACCACGAAGGAGGTCCAGAGATTAACTGGCATGGCTGCAGCACTCAACAGATTTATCAGCAGATCAAGCGACAAGTGTAGGCCCTTCTTTCAGTTGCTAAAGAAAAGGGAAGGATTTGAATGGGGAGCAGAATGTGAGCAAGCTTTCCAGGACCTGAAGAAGTATCTGGCTGAGCCACCACTTCTGTCGACCCCACAGCCAGGTGAGTCCCTGATTTTATACCTAGCTGTTTCTGAGCATGCTGTTAGTGCAGTCCTGTTAAGGGATTTGGGAGTTGAGCAAATCCCAATTTACTATGTGAGCAAGACATTATTAGACGCAGAAACGAGATATCTGCCCCTGGAAAAACTTGTCCTGGCACTTAGGACAGCAACGAGAAAGCTGCCACACTACTTCCAAAGCCATAGGGTTGTAGTGTACACTGAGTTTCCATTAAAGTCACTGCTACGAAAGGCAGATTTTTCTGGAAGAATCTCGACGTGGTCCGTCGAGTTGAGTCAGTATGATATTGATTATCAACCACGAACAGCAATCAAAGGCCAAGTGCTGGCTGATTTTGTGGCGGAGTTTTCTCCCACAGTAGCTCCCCTGCCTCCTACGAAAAAAGGACAGGAGAGTAGAACGTTGTCCACGAGGGACAAGGTCTCAGCCGAACAGGATGGCACGGAATGGAATCTATTCGTTGATGGATCATCTTGTAATACTGGTTCAGGAATTGGTGTTGTTCTTTTTCCTCCTGGAGGAATTATGATAGAACTGTCTGTTCGGCTGGGATTCAGCGCGTCAAATAACGTAGCGGAGTACGAGGCACTCCTAGCAGGATTAAGAAGTGCGAAGACTCTGAAGGCAAAAAGAGTTAGGGTGCACTGTGACTCACAGCTTGTGGTAAATCAGCTGTCTGGCGAGTATCAGGCCCGGAACGAAAAAATGGCGACATACGTGGAAGCTGCCAAAGATTTGCTTGACACCTTCGAGAGGGTCCACATTGAATAGATAAGCTCCGGACAAAATGCACATGCTGATTCATTGGCATGGCTGGCTGCAGCAGTTCCAACTGAACTCAAGCGAAGAGTTGCAGTTGAGTATCTGAATGAGCCGAGCATTGGTAGAAGTGTGGAGTTAGTATTGGAAGTGAACCAAGGTCCAAGTTGGATGGACCCCATCGTGGAATTTTTACGAGACGAAATACTCCCCGCTGACAAGAAGGAGGCGCATAAGGTCAAAATCAAGTCTGCACGGTTTTGGCTGTCCCCAGAAGGGAAGCTTTACAGAAAGTCCTTTACAGGCCCATATTTGTTGTGCGTGCACCCCGAGATGGTTCAGAGATTTCTTCATGAAATACATGAGGGAACATGTGGGAGTCATGCTGGGGGAAGATCCATTGCCCACCGAGCAATTACCCAAGGTTATTGGTGGCCTCATATGCAGGAAGACGCAAAGATGTATGTTAAAATTTGTGAGAAATGTCAGAAATTCTCACCAATGATTCGAACACCTGCGGAGGATTTGGTGCCTTTGACAAGCCCTTGGCCGTTTGCTCAATGGGGAATGGACATCGTGGGTCCATTGCACAAAGCAACTGGGAACCGAAAATTCCTTTTAGTTGCAACGGATTATTTCACCAAGTGGATTGAGGCTGAACCACTGGCCAAAATCACCGAACCCATGGTTGAGAGGTTCGTGTGGAAGAGTATTATTACTCGATTTGGAGTTCCTTATTCTTTGATCACAGACAACGGGTCCCAATTTCAAAAAAAATTCAAGGCGTTTTGTGCCCAATATGGAATTCGAAATTACTATTCAACTCCAGCCTACCCTCAGAGTAATGGGCAGGCAGAAGCGTCTAACAAAACCATTCTTGATGGGATCAAGAAGAGGTTGGATAAAGCCAAGGGGAAATGGCCTGATGAATTGCCCCTTGTTTTATGGGCTCATAGGACAACACCTAGGAGGTCTACGGGAGAGACCCCCTATTCGTTGGCATACGGTACAGAGGCAGTTATACCTCTAGAAGTTGGACTTCCAACCAACAGAACTGTGTTGGTTGAAAGTGGGGGCAATGACAGGGCCCTTGAAATTGAGCTTGACCTCGCCGAGGAGAGGAGAGAAAGGGCCCTGGTCCATTTGGCCTCGTACCAGGAACAGCTGATGAAGAGCTACAATAAGCATGTTCACCCACGAGAATTTGGTGTTGGGGACCTTGTACTACGGAAGGTGCTCGGCAACACCAAGGTAGCCAACGAAGGCAAGCTAGGGGCCAATTGGGAAGGCCCGTATCGGGTAACAGAGATTGTGGGCATTGGGGCCTACAGGTTGGCTAATCTGGACGGCGTCCCAATTCCGAGGCCATGGAATGCTCATAATCTGAGAAAATTCTTTGTTTGAAAGAATTTTAGTTTTGTTTCACCACGTGATTGTGTGGGAATTACGAATACAATCCCCTTCTGTTTCTTATTTTTAGTTGTAAGGGGTACGAATAACGCCCCCTTAAGTTCAGTCTATGAATAAAGACACTCTTTTCTTCACAATATATTCAGCTTTTTGAAATATTTGGTTTGTAATATGAATACTGATTTTTCTTTTCATTATTCATATTGGGGAGCATGGGATTGGCACGAACGCCATATATGAATACACCTATGCTTGATAGCTTAAGAATCGCGCACGAATAAACGCTAAAGTATGAGAAACTTTTAACAAATGTACCCCAAGTATGAAAACACTTGGGATGCATACAAAACACAAGCAGCTGTTCGGGTACAATCATTCGAGCAAATGATTATGCTAAAGAGTATGAGATACTATAAGTCCGAGAAACTTACTGCTAACTGTTGTAATTAAATTCGATTTCCTTTTGATCAATATCTGGTATGAGATACCTCAAGTACGAAATACTTATGGAATGCCTAAGTACGAATATACTTAAATCTAAGGCTTGCATACATCAAGTACGAAATACTTGATTCTGTAAGGTATAACGAGACATGTCTTAGTAAGTATGAGAAACTTACCCCAAGTATGAAAAAACTTGGGATAAATGTAGAACACACGCGGCTGTTCGGGTTCGTATGCAAACATTTGAGGCCTGCATACGTGAATATGCAAGAAATCAAGTACGAAAGGTTTGGTTCTGTGTCTTAACAGAAGACAAATAAATTTAAGTTTGAACATACTTAAGAAAAGATTGAAAGCACGAGCTGTTTTGAAACAAAAGTACGAGATACCTACACGAAAGCCAAGAAGGGCCGTGCAAACAAGATGAAATCCACAGTCACGCCACGAAGGGCCAAGTACTAGTTCATCACAAGCCAGAAAGAAAACAAAAAAAGAGATGTCAAAGTCAGGTGCCTCGCAGGGCTGAAATAAACTACGGTCTCGCTGGACCTGCATTTGACTGTTCGGGGGAATTGATCTTACCCATCGGATACCTTAATCCAGGTTTTGGATCTCAGGAAGCACATCCACCGTGACATCTTCGGTGGCATTGCCCCCTTCCTCAATCACAGGTTCATTGGCAGCCTCCTGGGCTGATGGCTGTTCGGTCCCTGGCCCCTGCGGCTCCACCTGGGTTGCTTCATTAACTTCAGCAAAATCATCAATTTGCTGGTCTACATCATCAGCAAGGCCATCGTCTTGCTCCTCAGTCGCTGCAGCACGGCTGCTGGGAAGATCATTCTCGACCCACAAGGGAGAGTCTTCTGCAACCCCCACCTTGGCCAAACAGGCCTCCCAGCTTGAAGCCCAAATTTGATCCTGGATGGCTGGCATCTGCTCCACGTAGCTAGCAGTTGTGGCATCAAAGCCCTTCTCATATCCAGCTTCGTATCCAGCATCAAAAGCGGCCTTCTTGGTATTATCAATTTCAGCCAAAGCCTGCTTGAGGTTGTCCTCAGCAATGTCGAGGTTGTTCTTAGCCTCGGCGTAATCAGACTTGGTGTTGTCTCTCTCCCTCTCGAGCCTCGAGATTGTTCGGAGCAACCTTGTGTTGTCCGTTAGCAGCTTGACTCTCTCGGTCTCGGCTTCATTGAACTTGTGACCCAATGTCATCATCTTCTGAATAAGCTGTACAAACAACAAACAAAGGGTTAAAGCAGGTCCTAACCAAGGGACATTATTATGAAAGGGAATGAGTTTACCTTAATCCCGCTCACAAGACCAGTGGAAACGAGCCTGTCTGCTGGGGAGGCAGCTTCCTTCTGCATATCTACAGGCAAGGATAGAGCCTGGGCCAAAGCCAGCGCAGTCTCCGAGGAGCTGGCACTGTCCCCGACGTGAACGGGTCGATCACCCCTGATAAGTGTGGGGGCCCACGTTTGGGGGAGTACTTGGAGAGGGGGTGATCGAGGTTCGCTGACTCCTGTGTCAGCCGGCACGTCAGATGAAGAAGGGTCTTCGGCCCTTGGGCGTTTGTCCCTGTGAGCATCATCAGCACCAAGGGAACTGTCACGTTCAACGGTTGGTGAGGATGACCTCGTGGACCCCCCTCTGGTGCGACGAGATCGTGGGGGAGCGGCCCCGGTGGACGCCACCCTAGAGGCACCACCGCGTCCCCTAGCCGGGACAGTTAAGAGGGAGCTGAGGTTGAGTGGCTGACGAGCCATTGTACCTGATTCTGGGGAAGATCAAGAGTAGCCCGAGGAGGATGATTGGCTGGTGATGCCAACGGGGATAATCTGCTCGGTCTGTTGAACAGGTACGACTTGCCTTCTCCTTGATCTCCGGAGCACCACACGAGTCGTGGGAACGCCTACGGGTATAGTCACCTCACCCGGCTGTCCGGCAAGCGTGACCTCGGCCTGCAACCTTGAACCTTGAGTTTGGGGAGCTGTTGAAGTGGAGGCCCCGCTGGTGCTCGGGTTAGCTAACCTCCTGTCTATAAAGCCTTTGTAAGAGGGGTCGTAACCTAGAAGCACGTGGGCATCACGACCCTGACCATAGTGTGGAGAGCCTGGTTCCCCTTTATATCTTAGGATCTGGTTGATCTCTGCTGTTCGGACGTAGCTGGGCACAGCTCTTGGACGCTTGTTTGCGTTACTAGCTGCACGGCAGGGAGCATAATAAAGGTCAGAAACCATGACAGAAAGTTAGACAAAAACTACAAAGAAAAATGGAAAAAGGAGCATACGTGGGTAGCCCCATATGTGGGGGCAGTGGAAGCCAACCACTTGGCCGTCTTCGCCTACTGGTTCGAATGCTCCAGTGACGTAGAGAAAATCGATCTCGTGATCGCGAGCAGAGTCTGGTAGATTGAGCACGAGACGCTTCTCTGCTTTCCTAACTTTCAGGTAGAAGGTATTATAGTCGGTGTTTAGCACGATGCTATACCACCACTGGATATCCCAAATCCCTAGTTGGGTCCCCAATATTCTGTTTAGAGCTACTACCCCCATTACAAGCCTAAAGAAGTTGGTGGAAACTTGCATTGGTGTCAATCTATACCAATTTAGAACCTGGCGGAGTAATGGATGGAGGGGGAATCTAACTCCCCCCTCAATGATGGCAACGATGGGGATGCACATCCTGTCCCATGTGCCCCCATCTCTTTCTGCGTCCAAGGGGGCGAGTTCAAGCCCTACATTGTCAGGGATGTTATAATCCCTCCTAAAAGCCGCCATGGCTGGCGGGGTTTCACAGAGTTTCCTAAACTTTCCTGGTTTAGGACCGCTATTGCCCTCATTCGCCATTTGAAATATGGAGAGGACTATGAAACGAAAACAGGGGGTACGAATAAATCCCTAAAACAGATGAATGAGAAGGAACGAAGAACCTTACGAGGAGAACTACGGCAGTGACTGAGGTCGCAGACGGCGGCGATGGCGATTCGAGTCGCTTGAGTAGAAGGAGACGACAGAAAGGTTTGAGTTTGTGTAAAACCCAAATGAAACCCTTTTCGGAGGTTTAAAGGTTGGAGACGGAGACGAAACGTCTCTCTCCACACCGTTACGAGTTAAAGTAACGGAAAGCGGAGATTACGCTAAACGACGTTTGAAAAACGTCAGTTCAAAATTAAATGCAAGGCGTACGAGATACGCCACGTGGAGTGATTACCCCGAGATGGTATAATGACGAAGCCGCCAAGAATAGCAAAGGGTATTAGACGTGATGACTGCCCGGGGCTGGACGAATGAGGTCCAGAACTGTTGTTTCTGAAAAAGCCCCACCCATTGCCCCCGAACAGTGGAAAACGGATAAGGCTGGGGAGCAATTGTAGGGAGGTATTCCCGAACAGGTAAGATTAGTCGCCGAACACGTGATGTGTTAGGGACACGTGGCAGATATGATAAGTTTATAGCCGGGCAGTGCGATGAGCGGCGCTCTGGGCCAGTGACATGTGAAGGCATTGGTCCAGACAGTCTGTTCGGCTGATGAAGTCAAAAGACATGTGAAGTCTTTTGACCAGATATAACGACGTGGACCAGTTGCATGTGAGGCCATTGGTCCAGGAGGACTGTTCGGCAAAGAGGAAGCCGAACAGTGAAAGAAGTTGCCATAAGTCGTAACGAGGCAAGAATGTTCCAGAATGGTAATATTCCGTAAAAGGATACGATCCCGAATATTATGGGATCGAGGCAAGAGACCCAACGTGAGTGGGGTGTTCGGATAATTATGGGAAAGAGTCCCAAAAGGACTAAGAGTCCCATAATGGTTAAGCTATTATACAGATAAGGGAACGAGAATCCATGAGATACTAGGTTTCCTATACGAGGTAGGAATCCTAGGGCAACAGGGATGCTTGGGCAGCAAGCATCCGTGAACCTATAAATACGAGGTAAGCCTGGAGGTAAAAGGTACGCAATATTTGGCTATCTCTTATTGCTTTCCTACTGATAATTAGGGTTTAGACCAGTACGTGATACTAACTTAAGCATCGGAGGGCCTTTGCCACGAGAGGCAAAGGTGCGCTCACCCCTTGTCTGTTTTGCAGATTAAGGTTCCGACGAAGAATTAGGGTTCCGGTGTAGAGGCACGCGAAGCCGCTCCAGTTTAGTGTTGTTCAGAACGCTAACTGTTTTCATCCCCCTACAGCTCTCTATTTATAGGCAAGGGGTGCCCCCCTCTCTCTCTTGGCCGGCCCCTCTCTCTCTCCCATTTCCCCAATTTTTAATCCAAAACAAATCCAACTTTGAAGCACAAATCAAGGAAAAAATCCTAGGCTTGCATGGCTAGGTTAGTACTAGATTGGATTCTT